>CM028364.1:50298292-50353292 GCA_016624345.1 Platycodon grandiflorus
TCTCTCTCTCTCTCTCTCTCTCTATATATATATATATATATATATATATATAAAGACAAACGAGTCTAAAAATAGTAAAATCTCGCTAAAATTTTGTTGCCAAAAATAGTAAACTCCATGTCTTGCCCTTTTATTTTCATGCAATGAACTATCGACATTGATTTTTTTTTTTAAAGATAAATCATAATCTTTTCTTAATTTACACAAATAACATTAATTGGCCAACAATATTTATATCAACATACGGAATTCATTTTAAATACCAGCATTCGAATATACACCAACATAAGCTATTTAATTAAAATCTAAGTAAATTTGACATGGATGTTAAATATCTTGTGTTATTATTATTAAAACATCGTAAATTAGATAAAGATTTCAAATTATAATCAACATAAATAAAATGAGTTGCATACCAAAAATCGAACACATATGTATTCAACAATATAATTTGACTGTTCGGATTATATAATTGTAGGGACATCGTGAATCGATTACATTAATATAGTGTGAATGTTCGATATTCACTATTCAGTAAAAGAAAGACTCACGTAAATGTTTTGTTTGATTAGTTGTTTATCTTTCACATACATATACTTTTTTTTTTTTTTAATTCAGTCATATTACTGTCAACTAAAATGTTAAGTTTTTAAAAAATGCACATTTTGCAAAATCTTTATAACAAAAAAAATTGAAAAATACACATGTGAAAGCATTCAATTGGTAAACACTTCATTATACACGAATGTACATCGGTTACATAAGTAATAATATTTTATTTATGTCGCTTTGTCTATAGTTATCAATCTTAAGATCCTTTGAAGTTTGATATGTGATGGTAATTAACTAATAATAGTACATGTTCAATGACCAATGTTGTATTTAAAAAAATATTCCTAAATTTATAATAATTTATTTATTTATGTGATTTTATATTATTAATATTACTTTTTTTAATCTTTACGCTATAGTTATTTGTTTAATTTATGTACATCGATCTCATAATCTTTACGATATAGCTATTATTTGCTTGTTTTGTTAAAATTGAAATTTTTATGTGCTTTATTTCTATTAAAGATCAGTCTATTAAAGATCAGTCTAACATTGAAGATCAGATTCGGTACCCGGGTATGAAATTTTGTTGGCATCTTCTTCAACACTCCTATATAGATCTAAGTCAAATCATTTTCAAAATCAACTTTTACCTCTGTTTTACTCTTCTCGCCAGTTGCATACTACGAGTCCGTTTGGTCGAGCGTTTTGGCCAAAACGCAGTAATAAAATGCAGCTTATTTGTAAAAAATGTGTTTCAATACTGCGGCAGAAAACGCAGCGTTTTCAAAACGCAGCTGTGTTTTAAAATGCTGGAATTCCCAGTTTTTTTTCAAAACGCAGGTTTTAAAACGCTCATAGGAAAAAAAAAAAGCTGCGTATTGAAGTGATATCCCAAACGTATTTATGAGGAAAGACCTCCGTTTTTAAAACGCTGTATTTTCTAAAACGCTGTGTTTTTAAAACACTGCGTTTTGTAAACGCTGTACCAAACGGGCTCTACATTTTCTCTCAATATCAACTCCATTAGATTATCAAAATCACCCATCTTTTACTTTAATGAAGGTAAAGTTAAGATTTTAAGCTATTTTTACTTTTGTGTATGTTGTATACTGCATGTTATAGTCTACATTGAGGTTTGGGGTTTTAAATTAGGATGAGATTTAGAGTTTTAATTACTGTAGTTTTTATTTTTGTTGGAGTTCTACTATTATTATTTTTATTTTGAGACTTTTTTTTTTTTTAAGAGTCTGTCTAACACATGTATGAATGTAACCCATAAAGGGGCATTAATTTTTTAGTTGATGATAATATGAAGAAACTTAATAACTAATACTTCTAATAATCAATAATTTCTCGTCTCTCCAAACTATTAATTATTAGAGTACCAACTATAATATAAAGTTTATAAAATGAAAAATGTCATCATGAACTAAAGATGGGCTATATATGTTATTCCCACTCCAACTTTTAATGCACTCCAAATATTGTTTCATTTAATTTGTACATGATACTCCACTTCTTCTAGTGTTTAATGGAGTGTTTGTTTGTTGAAAAGTGGAGTCTCAAAGAAATCAAGTTAGTTATTCTTAAAATAATAAATTATTTCCTCCATCTTATTATATTTTGAAAAGTTTTAAAATAAGTGTTTCGCTCTCTTTTTTCTGAAAGTTTTCTTGAATCAATTGTTTGTAATGTCCGTTTTAATATAAGAAAGAAATAGCGTCGTATCACATTAATTTGACGTTAGTAAAAAAATACTAGAGGATATTAATAGAGAAGCCTAAAGAGTCTAATATTTTCTTAAAATTCATGTAAAATTAATACTGTAGAAGATTCTTTTTTTTGAAATGGAGGGAGTAATTTGTTATAGATACCAAATCAAATCAGAAATAGCAAGGGTAAGGGTTCACATTTCAGAGGAATAGGGTAGTCAATGTAGTGAAAATTGAAAGGGTGGTGGTTTCAGTGTTTTAATAATGCCAGTAACGGCGTTGCATTGGGTTTCTGGATCAAGAGTTTCGAGGGGGTTTGTTGTTGCATATAAAAGCTCAAGAGGCAACTCCAAAACCCGAAATAATTTCTGGGAGTTGGCTATAATATGCTCTGAAATAAACTCCTCCCTCAGTCGCAAAATGAGTATCCATTTTTATTTACAATTATGAAGACACTATTTTGAAACCGAGGGAGCATAATTATTTGACATTTACAAAGTAAACAATTTGTTCTTGCCATAATTAATAGATAATTCAATGAAATAAGGTCACCATATTTCACCATTACAGAAACACCATAGCTCCATTGACACGACCTTCACGGAGCCACCAGGCTGTTACACCAACCCCAGCAATAACGGCCAGATATAGTGGCAGCAGGTGGTGTGCATGCCGCAAGAATCCAAAAGCTCCTGCAGCTCTTTTTTCCTTCAGCGTCCACAAAAGCACGTAGAGGCACTCCTTTAAGCACTTGGCTTTTTCTTTTTCTTCCTACAAGCACTTGGCTTTTTCAAATGATGGCAACTTGCCTTTACAAAATGACCTCCATCTGAACAATAGCAGGATGGTTTGATTGAGGAAGACGGTCAAGGGAGAGTTTTTCTACAGCCTGAGGCAGCTCAGGCAATGTGCTTCGAGAATGATCTGTGACCTCTGAATTTAAACGGGACTGTTCTATGCATGAGTTGGGATCTTGTTGTGTGGATTTGGAGATATACTAGATTCCGTAATTTTCTTCTCTCCTCAGAAAACACCAAGCATTTTCCAAATCACCATGTCTCACAAATTTCCCAAACACAACATGGAACCTACAAGAAAACGGACATGCATAATTACTATTTATATCTAGAGGGAAAGGGGGGGAATGGGACATTTAGAGAGAGAGAGAGAGTGACAAATTAAACTGAAAGGCGTTATATTAAGGCATACCTTGCTTCATATGGGACGAACAGAATTTTGCTTGTACAGCAACCACTAGATCAAATTGATTCAAGACCATGTGGTACAGCGAAATTAGTATAATCAGTCAGCAAAATACTTGTTCATAACACATGGACTTTCTATACCTCAACCCAACTACTACCCAAGCCTTTCCTAGTTCCTCTCTGAATCATCTCCTTCCTCACCTTTTCAGCACCTTCCCAATTACCATCTTCAGAATATACCTTCGACAGCAAGACATAAGCTGCATCATTATCAGGAAACAAGTGGAATAACTTTTTAGCAGCGTAATCTCCAAGCTCCCTCTCTTCATGTAACCTACAGCCATTAAGCAAGGATCTCCATATAGCTGGCCAAGGTGGAATTGGCATCGTCTCAATTATACACTTGGCTTCTTGTAGAAAACCATATCTTGACAACATATCTACTAAGCAACAGTAATTATCTGGAGACGGTTCCATACCATAATCTAAAGTAATCGATCTAAATAAATTACGACCAAGATCAAGAAGGCCCATATAACTACAAGCTGATAAAACCGAGACAAAAGTGGCTTGGCTGGGCTTCAGATTAGCCACTTTCATCATCTCAAATACTTCCAAGGCTTCCATTACACGACCATGATGAGCATAAGCCATGATCATTGTATTAAATAGAGCCACATCAGCAGATTTACAAGACTGGTTAAAAGCCATCTTCCCACTTTCAATATCCCCACATTTCGCATAAGCATCTATGACTGCACTTGAAACATATGCATGTGTCTCAAACCCCATTTTGATAACGTGTGAATGGATCGATTTTGTTAGGCTGTGAGATGCTAAACTAGAACAACCATTTAAAATGCTGCTAAGGATGAACTCATCAGGTTCCTCACCCTCTTCTTTCAGAGAGTTAAAAAATTTGATAGCTTCCAAGTTATATCCCTGATGTACCAATGCAGAAATCAGAGTACCCCAAGATACGACATCCAATTGCTCAAGCCCATTGAAAAAAGCAAAAGAATCACGTAGAAGCCCAAAGCTGACATAACCTTTAATTATTGAGCTACAAACATATCCATTCGAACTGAAACCAGATTTAACTATAATGCCATGAAGTTGTCTACTTGCTTGTACGTTTTCCGTTTTCAAACAAGCTTCCAAAGCACAAGAATAGGTACACTCGTTTGCTTCAACTCCCAAATGCCACATGTTACAGAAAAGCTCAAGGGCTTCTGGATCACAACTCAAATTATACCCAGAAATCATCTCATTCAAAATATTTATGTTTATGGAAGGCAGAGAGTTGAACAATGAACGTGCCATTTTTGTTGTTCCACATTTAGACAACATACTGATTAAAGAGGTAGAAACATGGGCTTCAGCATGTAATCCAAGACGAAAAGCAACATCAAAAAACTGAAGCCCCAAATCAAGCTCATGGACATCTCCGCATACCCTAAACAAGATTGAGAATGTAATATGATTTGGCTTCAAGCCTGTGACCATGAAATGATGGAACAAGTTGACAACTTCTCTGGCATTTTCATCCTGACAAAAACCAGCAAAAACAGTATTCCACGATACAATGTCTTTGTCTTCCATTGCATAAAAGAGCTGCAGAGCAAGGTCCTTTTGACAGCTTTTAAAATACATGTCCATCAGAGAATTCCCCACCGAAGTATTCAGTTGAAAACCATTTTGAACAATTAATCCGTGGATCTGGCTTCCACAATTAAGATCGCCTTTCACCGAGCATCCAGTGAGAGCATTAATGAAAGTGAATTCATCCATAGGTAATCCTTCAGATTGCATGAAAGATATGGCCTTCACAGCCTCAAGGCCATAACCACATTGTGCATAGCCCCCAATCATAGCATTCCAACAACCAACGTCAAAACTATCCATACTTGCAAATACGCTTTCGGCCGCACTGATGATACCACGCTTGGCATACATGTTCAGGATAGAGCAACCAACAAAAGGGTTCTTCTCCATTCTAATTTTAAGGGCAAAACAATGTATGGACAAACTAAATTCTACAGCCCCAATACTAGTACACGCTTTCATGATGCTGCCCAAAGCAAACTCATTTGGCAAAAACCCACTTCTTATCATGCCAAGAAACGTAACCAGTGCCACTTGGTACAACCCATTTTGATTTGCACCGGAAATAATCAGTGTCCAAGAAACCAGATTTCTCTTAGGCATTTCGTCGAACAAGTTGCGGGCATCACTGAAAACGCCACACTTGCAGTACATCTTGATCAAATTGTTGTACATAAAAATGTCGTTTGAGAATCCTAACTTAATGATATGGCTATGGATTTGGCTACCAGGAACAGATGATCTCGAGCTTGCAAAAAAATTAACTGCATGGACAATGGTGGAAGTGTCATTTCCAAGTAAGAAGGTCGGGGATGATAAAGAAGGAGAGCAGTGGTAGTGATGTTTGGTTAGGAACTTGAATTTGAAGTAGGAGGGAAGTTGGTTAGCATAGAATAAGAAGTGTTTGTTCAATGCTAATAAGCTGCTCATAATAACAAATGCTCCACTAAAATGGCCACTGTGTGCAACAAATTCTATACAGAAGCTCCACTGTTCGTTCGTTACTTTGCACTCCAGCCGTCTCAAAACGAGTGCACCTTCTTATTTTTAATCACCCGTCTCAAAACGAGTGTCTTTTTATTTTTATTTTTATTTTTAATAACGAGTATAACCTATAAGGAGACATTTATTTTAAAATAAAGACACTAGAGTATGTTTTTTATTTTAATTTTTGACTCATGTAATTATGTCGTTTGTTTGCCTTTTAAGTCTTGCAAGGCTACAAGCAATGATATTGAGGCCAAAGTTGATGAGTAATCTTGCAAGTACAATACGGAAAATAGTCATCGATATATTTAAATATGAAATACTATAAAATAAAAAGCTATTCCATTTCAGTTGTAAAAATTAATCCCCACCAATCCTATAGCGGCTGCGGGATGTGATGAATAAAATTAGTATTATAATTAAGAGAAATTTACGATACGTGAACCGTCACAGTTTGGGTCAAAATTATATTCGATTCCATAACAATGAAGAAATATATATGGGCTAGTCCCTAAATCAGGGTGCGCATAATTATAAAAGAAAAAACGAACACGCATTTGAGTCGTCGTGAGTAAAATGCAAATGTTACGTAATACGAGGCATCTCGAGTACAACCGTAACAACAGAATGACTTGGGGTTGGAATAGTAGTGGGGGATAGATAAGGAAGGGGAGGTAGTAGCTAGTAGTAGGAGGAACATATAAAAAACCACCAAATGGAAATGGATGTGATAAGAGAGAGAGAGAGAGAGAGATGCAAAGACACAAGTAAAAGCACAGCCATAGAACTAGTAAGAGGCTTATCTAACATCACAAATCTCATCCACACTCTTTTATACTATTGTCCCCACTCCCACTCTTATTAACAAAGAGTTGCTTCCAAATTGAAGAGCTCTGCTACTGCTTAGTTTGATCCCATAGCTAGAGACAGCATGGCTTCGGCTGCTCTCTCCATGGCTAACTCTTCTCTCCAGGTACCATATATATTTTGCATTATATATATCATGTATGATATATATATATATATATATATATATATCTTAATTATATATAATGAATGTGTGATGAACTGATGATCGATAATGTTGCAGGTGAAGACGCCGATCAAGGGATTCTCTGAGTTTTCTGGCCTTCGTAGCTCGTCAAACTCGCTTCCGTTTGCCCGGAAATCAAACGATGACTTGCTCTCCCTAGTTGTCTTCCAAACCTCTGCTGTTAGTCTCTCTCACTCTCAATCTCACGCACACACATACATAGGTGATATTGGCATTATAAGTAGTAGTTTGTAGCTGCACTAGCAGATGATTGATTTCTAGACGTTATATGCAAATTTCTTACTGAATATTCTTCCTCTTGCATCCTTAAACATGCCGTTTTACATTTGCCGATGCTAATATCAGTCTCCGATAATAGTTAATGAAAACCTACAACCCATTTTTAGAGAAACTGCTTACAACTTTCTTTTTTACAAAACAAAACCGTTCGTTTCATATATTTGCTGTATCCGTTGAAACCTCACCAAAAGCTATATAATGTAATTCCAAAAGAGGATTGTTGTAAACAATTTCTGTAAATGTTGATCCTTGCTTTAAGGAGAAGGGAGTACAATCAATGCATTAGTGTTGCGTTTCATTTGTATGATTGTATCCCCTAACGAAGATGATTTGATTATGATGCGCGTCAAATTAATTTTCAAAAGTTAGTGTGCCGATCTAACCAGATACTTGGTAAAATTAGCGTGAAGTTCAGAAAAATGTATGGATTTTGTGAGAATCTGTACACTCCATCAGCATTAACACTTTCTCAAACTTGTGTATATCCCTTTTTAACTATATATTCAAAGACAAGCTAATTCTTGAATGCCTTTAAAGTATAACACTGCGTTATGGCCATTATGTAACCCAAATTTGAATTGGAAAAGGAGATAAGGGGTGTCTCATTTGAAGGAATCAGATTGCTCCTCACTTACGTTACTCCAAGTCCAACTGACATCGCCCATAAAATGTAAACGATGCCGTAGGCTTTCTTGAAATGGCAAGCTACTCATGAAGCAAAAAACTTTAGACTTACGGATCGAGTTCTGGTTCCCATTGCCACCTTAATTAATGATAAACCTCAAAGACCATAAACGGAAACTCGGCCTCCCCCAGGGTTGTAGCATTAGAACTTTGAGCTAGCAAAAAAATCCTTTTGTATAAGGTTATTCTAAAAAGAAAACTCTGATTTTGAACTTGTATGAATACTAAATATGTTTACTATGGATCAACTGAAACTCATCTTAATTTTGATCGGTTGATCATATAGGTTGGTGGAGGCAGGAACTCAAAGGGTGTAGTGGAAGCAAAATTGAAGGTTGCCATCAACGGATTTGGCAGAATCGGTAGGAATTTCTTAAGGTGTTGGCACGGCAGGAAAGATTCCCCTCTGGATATCATTGCCATCAATGACACCGGCGGTGTGAAGCAGGCCTCCCACCTTCTCAAGTACGACTCCACTCTCGGCATCTTTGATGCTGATGTCAAGCCGGTTGGTGACAATGGCATTTCTGTAGATGGAAAAGTTATTAAAGTCGTCTCCGATCGCAACCCAAGCAATCTACCTTGGGGGTAACTAACTACATACCTCATTTCTGTTTTCCCATTTGCATGAATGTATTTATTCATTTAAACATTTCATCTCTCATCTCTCTATTGGGCGTAATCGTATCATCCATCAGGGAACTGGGCATCGATCTTGTGATAGAAGGCACAGGGGTGTTCGTGGACAGAGACGGTGCTGGCAAGCACATCCAGGCCGGGGCGAAGAAGGTGCTCATCACTGCCCCTGGGAAAGGTGACATCCCTACCTACGTCGTTGGTGTCAATGCTGATGCATATGACCCAGCAGAGCCCATCATCAGCAATGCCTCCTGCACCACTAACTGCCTTGCACCCTTCGTCAAGGTCCTTGACCAGAAATTTGGTAATCAAATTCAACTCAACAACTTGTCGTAACTTCTATTAATTAGACACTCTTTTAACTGCTAGTTGTTTGAACTTTGAATATGCATGTCTAAGCATGAAAACATAGCATTGGTTGAAGAATGAAAAAACTTAGATCTGCTTCATTTGATCACATAGTTAGCAAGTAACGAAGTTGCATCAATATTTATGAGATTTATGGCATGCATGGTAGGAATCATTAAGGGTACGATGACAACAACTCACTCCTACACCGGAGACCAGAGGCTTCTCGATGCAAGTCACAGGGACCTGAGGCGTGCACGTGCTGCTGCTCTCAACATCGTGCCAACGTCAACTGGTGCAGCAAAGGCGGTGGCACTCGTGCTTCCCTCGCTCAAGGGAAAGCTCAACGGCATTGCTCTCCGTGTTCCCACACCTAATGTTTCGGTTGTGGACCTTGTCATTCAGGTGACCAAGAAGACGTTCGCAGAGGAGGTGAATGCGGCATTCAGGGAGAGCGCTGACAACGAGCTAAAGGGTATCCTATCGGTGTGCGATGAGCCACTCGTCTCGATGGACTTCAGATGCAGCGACGTGTCATCAACCGTGGATTCTTCACTAACCATGGTTATGGGAGATGACATGGTTAAAGTGATTGCATGGTATGACAATGAATGGGGTTACTCACAAAGGGTGGTTGATTTGGCAGATATTGTTGCCAATAACTGGAAATGATCATATGATCTTAATGATTTCTAATTAACTCGTTTAATACTGCCTGCCTGCCTGCCTGCCCTCCTTTATATTTTTTGTTGAAATATGTAAACACAATGTGAAGGATCGATTTCTAGAGCCTATTAATTATTTTTCAAATAAAAGGGTCCCTCCCTAACAGTTAGGCCCTTTTTCTCGTCATCTTTCTTTTCCCTTGATGATACGTTTCAAACAAAAAATACTCCTAAAAGGTTACATTTATTATTATATTGAAAAGTCAAACTAGAATATTATCCAATCAATGCATGTTTAGCATCTATTTAATTTATTGCGTTAAACTTTCAATTGTTGAAACAATATTATCAATAGAGGATATGAGATGGAACACCTTTTTGGAATAGAGGATCCTATCTACTTAAAATTTCGTAAGGATAGTTTTTTTTTAAAATCTTTTGTCAAAATTTAATCTAAGTTGAAAAAAAAAATCAAAGTAAACAACTTTCTTTTCTGGATGAAGTTGAAGGGTGTACAACTCAAGCCACACATTCAAGTATTCTGGAACAATCATTCTCTTCTTTTGGTTTCCCATGGTAGCGGAGTAGGACTATAAGAGCAAAGTTTTTCTGACCAAATTTTAATGCACTGTCATTCTTCTGGCTTGACCCGAGGCCTAGAGTTAAGCTAGAATTACTCATTAACAACTAATGTATGCGTTTGGTGGTAAAAAAAGAGTTACAAGGAGCGTGTTTGCCTCAAAATCCTTGAGAATTTTTTCTTAAGATTTTGTAATTATTGAAATTAAAAATAAGAGAAATAAAGAAAAATATGATAAGACTAATGAGTGAAAAAGTCTTGAATTCAAAAAAGGAAAAACAAATATCTAAATCCTCATCTAAACACGACCAAAAAAAAAAAAACTACAGATAAGGCAGTGCGCGTGTTTAGAACCCTCTTAGCAGGGAATTAACATTCGGTGGCCAATATATATATTATTTATTTATTTATTATTATTTTTTGGGGGGCAACAGAAATTTGAAATTACATATACTATAGAGAGTCTAAATATGTCTTCCTCGCCCTAACCACTAGGTTGGGTTGACTACAGATCTATTAACCTTCTTGAATCTAACCTCACTACCAGAGTTCCACTCGTAGATATTACAAAAATAATAATCATAAAGTTTCTTGAAACTATTAGTGAAACAACACTTAATTTTCTAAAAAATTTAGTGAAAATACACTTATTTTGTGAAGAAGTTGGAAGTCATATATTGACATATTTATAACAATTGCTTGATATATTAATAAAATTAAAAAATATTGTATAGTTTTTTTATTTTTTAGGTACCGAACCACTATTTTATTATTATTATTATGGGGTAATGACACCAGTAGTTCCTTGACTTTGAAATTTTTCACGATTAATCCCTTAAGAAAAATTTGCATCGTAATAGTCCTTAAGTTTTAAAATTATCACGCGGTTAGTTCTTTTGATGTATGTCGTTAAAAAAACTCCGTTAAGGGTCCCATGTGCCTCTCACATGCATTTGAGTAAGGGCTAAAATAGAATTTCACGTACCCCTCTTTACTAACTTCATCTTCCACCTCTTTACCTTCTCTTCAAGATTTGTACTATCATGGGTTTTCAAACCCAAAAAAAATAAGAAACCGAATACATAACCCAGATCTCGATCTCGATCTAGATCTCATTTACAACCCAGATCTAGTTCAATATATCTAATTTTAAGAAGAGATTGAAAATTTTGGTCTTCTCCCCGATACCCACTGCCTCTTTGTAACAACCTGAGCCCGAAGCCCGGTCCGCTAGGCCCACACACTGGCCCACTAAGGACCTGGGTCAACTAGGCCCACGATAAGCCACCCAAAAGTTCATGGAAGGACGTTGCTTAGTGGTAGTAGGTGGACACTTATGAGGCACACACAAGCTCCACATCTGGCCGATGTGGTATCACAATCTCCCTCACTTGAATCCTTGATGTCCTCGTCAAGGTCCAAAGTCCAAACAATCGGCACCCCGGGCGATGTGTTCAACACATTTTTGACCGGGACCCACTCTGATACCATTTGTAACAACCCGAGCCCGAAGCCCGGTCCACTACGCATGGCCCACGCACTGGCCCACTAAGTACCTGGGTTAACTAGGCTCACCACAAGCCACCCAAAAGTCTATGGAAGGTTGGTGCCTAGTGGTAGTGGGTGGCCACTTATAAGAAACACACAAGTCCCACATCTACCCGATGTAGGATATCACATTTTCTGTTCTCTTCTCCTCCCTCTACTATCACATCTGTCGCAACCCCCAACTACCACTCACTTCTGACAGTCCAAAAAAATTACCCAACCCAGTAAATCAATCCCCCCCCCCCAAAATCTCAAAACCCTAAACCCGTTCTTTGTCTCCCTCCTCAAAACAGGAGAAGAAGAAGCTCAGTGACATAGTCAGGTAGTTTTCGTCCGAGAAATCTCATTGATGAAGAAACTAAACCCTAACAACAACGATAATGCCAAGTCAAAGAAGAAGAATAGGAAGAATACCAAACCCAATGATATAGCCATGAAAGTCAAAGCTTCAAAATAAAGCAACCCATTCGAAACCACTTGGTCCCAACGCAAATTTGACATCCTCGACAAAAAACGAAAGGGCAAAGAACGTCGTATTAGCCTTGCTCGCTCCCAAGCCATCGAAAACGCAAAATTTAAACTCTTTTTCCCCCTGCTTATCTCACATTATTCAGCCGTAAACCATTTTTCAAAGGAAACTCCCTCCGTTCCTCATAAATATTTCATTTTTGACTTTCCTCTTTTTAAATTTCGTCATATTGAATGAACTCTGACCGAAGATTTATAGTTTATGGACTCTTTAAGCGAAAAGGATGATGAGAATTTAACAGAAATTACAATGGTTTCCATATTAGATATGCACTTTTTTTAAGAGAATGAGATTATTTTTTGTTGGAAAAAAATGGAGCTTGTATTTATAAATTGGAATTTAAGTTGTGTATTTTGATTACAAAGGAAAAAGACGCTATTCAAGGTGGCGGTGGCGAAATTTGTGTGGTGGGCTTCTTATATTGAAAACCCATGGTAGTATAGATCTTGAAGAGAAGGTAGAGAGGTTTAAGATGAAGTTAGTGAAGAGGGGTACGCAAAATTCCATTTTAGCCCTTAATCAAATGCTCGTAGGAGGCACATGGGCCACTTAATGGAAATTCACTAACAACATCCATCAAAAGGACTGCCAGCGTGACTATAACACCCCGACCCTACTTTCTTCATAGTTCACTCGTAGTCACTTCATATTGGCTTTGAAAGCCTCGGAATGTGAGATGTCATACTTGTTAAGCGTGACATGTTAAGTTGTAACCCATGTTTAGCACGCGATTAACATATAATGAGTTGAAGGGTGCTTCCATAATTAGTTCAAGACTATTGTCGACATCGATTAGTGTTTGTATACGTTGTATATTCCCCATGTTTAAGTGACCTAGCCTTGGTTTAGACTCATTCACGATTGGCGATCATGTTGATCTTGTTGTTAACCTATACGTTGAGTAATTTCGAGTGTCGCTTTGTGTGTTTATCTTTGTGTGCGATCAAGACGTGTTTTGTTCATCATTTGTACATCAATGCGCGATGATTCAGTTGAGTCTTGGGTGTGTCTTGACCTTGATTTGTAGGATCATTTCGGGATCAAATGAAGACGTTTTCAAAAAATTTAAAAAGTTGGGTCGCGCGCGACAGGCTGGGCGGCCGCTCAGGAGGTAGATTCTTGTCAGGGAGAAGGCAAGGGAGCACGCGCACACCTAGGCGGCTGCGCTACCTCGCAGCCCTGTTTTGCCAGTTTCATTATTTTATCGTGTTTCGACCTTTTTAAGTGGTTTAAAATGCTCAAACAACCCAGGAATTGGACCAAAACATTTACCCATTGGATTAAATGAGAGAATAGACTCTCATCGCCCTCATTCTTTTCCATATTTAAATGTGAGTTAGAGAGAGAGAATAGAGAGAGAAAGTAGAAAAAGTAGAGAAAAAAAGTTACGATATCTTGGGCATCCGGAGTCGAATCGACGATCCATCTTCACCGTAGCGTAGAGGAAAACGAGTAGATAATTCCTAGCTAAGAAATTTCTAAGATCCGTTGGTATTCACGAACCCATCTTCATCTCCCACGTTTTAAAAAGAGAAAGTGAAGTTTTGAGGAAGAAAAGCTTGATTCGGGCTTAGATCGAGGGTGGGATCGATGATTGGACTTCGTATCGACGTAGAGAGCATGGAGGAGTAAATTTCCACCCTAACCCACTTTAATTTCTTGTAGGATTCACGATTTTGTGTAAGTTACTATTTTTTCCCTTAGTTTTTAAGCATCATAGTGTATAATCACGATGTTCACATGTTATACTTGTTTTAAATGATTTGTTAGCATGCTATGTGTTGGGTATTGATGATGATGTATCATTAATTTTGTTGTCTCCGAGTATTAGAGACTTGTCGAGGTTATTGTTGTTATTGTTGTTAGTCTCCGAGTGTTAGAGACTCGTCGAGGTGTGTTGTTGTTGTTAGACTTCAAATATTAGTAACTCGTGGGATTATGTAAGTTGTTTCTCGTGATAAGATTGTTATGGGTAGTAGACATACCAATTTGCAAAGGGACAACTCAAACAAGTTTGGTGGATGTTTTGTGACAAGGAAGGCCAAACTAATACTAATGTGTGGAATCCAAAATTTTCTTCAAGTTCGAGTGACTAAGTATATGTAACCTTACATTTTTAGGGACATTATGTAATTTTGTTAAAGTTTTAATATTTGTTTTGAATGTTTTTTCAATGTTAAATTATTTAAACTTTGAATTTGATTGTAGTTCTAACATTTGTTTGGTTTAACCGAAAATCATACCGAACCAAACCAATTTGAATTTGGTTAGGTTTCTTGGTTTTTTATTTGGTTTGGTTTTCGATTTTAAGGTTGAAAGAACAAAAATCGAACAACCCAAAAACCGAACCGATGATGTCACACCCCCATTTGAGCTCCTACGTGGAACCCCAAATGGAGACGTGAAACACATACATCAGAATTAGCATGCACATGTATAAGCGAGCTACACCAGCTCGACACAAACACAAGATAACTAAACGGCCACAACCTGCCGTTATCACAATAGTACGGAGCTACACGAGCTCACAAAACACAACTATAAACAACAACCTCAACAAGTTAACGAGCTTGGAGTCAACTGAGATAAACAAGGTCACACCGGCAACATGTCATTTATACAATGCTACGACACCACGTGTCGACACAAAAGACAGTAACAATATACACATCATGTTACTACTACCCAAAATAGAGTTTACATAACTCTATCATCCATCTTCCTCACCGAGTACATATGTACAATGAGCAAAAGTAACTACCCCAAAAGTTCACCACGTGCACCCACGTACTGTACCGGCCTCACCGATCAGAACCTCCCGGGTTCCTGCAATCTAAGGAAAAACAAAAGAAAGGGATGAGGTGAGTCAAGGACTCAGTAAGTTACTACCATGCAACTACATGACATGCTGACATGCTGAGTTGTATAACAGTAACTTATACTGCATAATAAATAATAATAGCATGCTTCTATATCACCGTAACACATATTCAACTGTATAAGAACAACTGGATAAACACCTTTAAAAGGATACGGTGTCGAGGTACACCTCCGACAACATCCAACCTTATCACCTCTTCTGTATCAAGTGCTCAAGCCATAACTGAATAACTGTCTCATTTGTAGTGCGCGCGCGAATGACAATCGTGTCCCCCAGTCCCGTACGACCTGGGTTTACGACGTCTGGCAAACACTTCGGCTAGCAAGAAGTGTGCCTCCCCTACTGGGGCCAACAGCGGGGCGTAGGCCGAGCATATGGATCAACCACAGTTAACACTAGCCCCTGCCCTTGTGAGTCACTGGTGGTCCATACATTCCCTGAACTGGTTTACCAGCTGGTTACGACTTATTGAACATTGACACTTGTCACAATATTATTTTACAACTAACTGGTTCACAAGTATCAATTATTGATTTACACGTAATTGCCACTAAATAGGATAAACCCATAACTGGCTCGCAATTACATATTAAACACATTATCACATTTTGCGTATTTCGGTAGAGGTACTTCTACCCAAAATAATATTTAATAATCGTAGAAATTAATCCCACTTTCCCAACATAATCAAACTGTATCAACAATAGACTCCATGGAATCAAATCACGACAATTCTAAACATTAGTAATTTAGCTCGTTTTCGTAGTACGTCAATTTAATTATCCCATTAAGCTACTTAAACAAGTAGAATCATTATTTAAATAATCCAAGCTAATTAAAATTATACATGCATGAAACATATAATATTTCATCACAAGTAACTAGTTACTAGCAAGGATCATACTAAAATTAAAATAAGATAATTTTATATTACGAGCTAAAAATAGTAACTTATTAATATTGTGAAACCACTGATTAAAACGTGAAATCTTCCAAAGCTCGAAGAAATAAGAGCCAAATTGATCGCATACGAAGAAAATAAGTCACGGGCTTGAAACGGAAGAAAGAAAATGGCTGACTGTTTGTGTGGGTTTTTGTGAAGTTTCTGGTGGGTGAAAACCCACTTTCTAATTGATATATATTACTCCAAAAGTCTTCCAAGGTCAAACAAGGTGACTGTCATGTTTTAGTGGCCAAACAAAGTCGGTTAAAATGTGATGTTAATAACATTTTAATATTAATTAACTTTATTTATTCTTAATTAATAGTAATACTAACTAAATTTAATTGAGTCTAATTATATTTTATTAACATTTTTTCATAATTAATTAATAAATTTGAAAATATCAGAGTAAAGCATATAAACACATTAAATGTCACGAAATGCAAATAATGTACAAATAATACGAGTACGAAACTCTCGGGTGTTACAAATGAACACCCCTAGTTGTTGTTGTGTTGAGAAAGACCGAATTAGGGCTTTTTTTCCTTTTTTTTTTTATTTTATTTTTAAGTTTTGCACACAGTGAGAGTCATCAAATTAATAAATATTAAATTTATCTAATTAATACAATAACCTAAAATCTAATCTAAAAAATAATTTTAAATGGATTAATGACACTACAAGTCTCTTAAGTAATACATAAAGGGAGGGGTAAGCGAAATTCCATATAAGCCCTCAACTAAATGCATGTGTGAGGTATATGATTGACTTAACGGATTTTTTCTAACGATATCCATCAAAGGGACTAACTGCGTGACTTTTTAAAACTCTTGGAACTGTAATGGTAAAAATTTTGTTAAGAGGCTAATGGTAAAATCGATCAAAGTCAAAAAACGTGTAATGTCATTATCCCTATAAAAAATTAATCATTCATCTTATCTAAATCAACTTTAGGTCTCAATTTAGTAATTCCTCCGTTCCTAAATAATCGTGATGTTTAACTTGACACACGAATTAAAAAAAATTAATTAATTTTATTATAAATAATGCTATATTATATAGTTTATTTTAAAATTCTTGTGCGTGTAACCATAATTAAAGTAGGAAGAAAAAGTAAAGGTAAAGTGGTATAAATATTTTTCTAAAAAAGAAAGTTTAGAAACAACACAATTTTTTTAAAACGGACAATAAAGAAAAAGATGACAATTATTTAAAAACGGATAGATTATTATTTAACATAATATAATAAAATAATCATTCATCTTTAGCTAAATCAACTTTAAACTGAAACTACACAGCGATAAGGTACTTTGGAAAGTTAGTAGCTATTCACCATTTTTCTTAGTTTGCAGAATAAGTCAAAGTATACCTCTTTAATTAAAAAGTAGAGAGTACTAACAAATATTAAAATTAAAAAAAAAAAAATCTTCTTAAAACTCGTAATGATTGAGCTGCAGGAAATGGAGAGAGTAACAAAGTGAAACAATGACTATTTGATTGTATGTATGTAAAAGAGTATTTCTATTCTACCCAATGGGGATATAATTGTGAAGCTTCAAAGAAAGCATTATTAATGGATTCGTCTCACATAACCCCAAAAGTAGCAAAATCTTAGACACACATCACATAAATGATGTTCACAAGATTCAAAAAAACACTAAATGGGAATGAATAAAAACAAGAAGAAATGCTCAAAACCGTCATTCTATATTACATTATCCATACACGACGGTTGTGAGTCCAGCCAGAAATACTCAAAATTTGCTTCCTCTACTAGTAAATATTTCATTAGTCAAGGCATCCATCCTTGCCACTGCCTCAAAAAGTGGCGAGGGGGAAAAAAATAACCATAAAGACGATAAAGCAAAACGTAAATTAAAAATGTACATCGATAATATCACCCGATGATGAATAAGAAAAAGGTTAAGGTTTCAGCTCTTCAAATTGTATATTGTTGTCACGAGAGTGTTCAGTGTTCCTTTTCAAAAGCGTCAAATACTGCTCCCATCCCATCAAAATTACCGGCTATCTGCACCAACTGCGTCATAGATGGACTTAAAACCATCCCTTTCTAGGCAATCCGCAAGTTCGGCCTAAAAGATGAAAGAAAATTAATAAGTTATTCAAAATTCAGCCTTGGCCAAAGGAAAAAAGCAAAAACACGACATATCAGATTTATTTTGAAATCTTTGATTTACGTCTTAATGATAATATTCCTCTTTCTTGAGTGGCTTAAATCCAGTCATTGGTTTCATTCACACATGCTGCAAGTCATTCAGACCTATGATCAAAGCCAGTCAATGGTTTCATTCTTACCATTGAAGGTCACACACACACGGGGTAAACATGCGCACGGCGTTTAATGCACACAGGGAGCTTCTACACAAAATTTCCAGAACAATCACACACACACACACACACTCAGTCACTTTGAGCTCCAAAATTTCAGAAACACATCTCAACAGACCTTTATCTGAGGTATAAGGGCGGGTCCCCCATAGGCAAATGCCGTATAAAGCTGAACAAGAGTTGCTCCTGCTCGTATCTTCTTGTAAGCATCCTCACCGCTGAACCAACCACATATTCAGCTAAAGGATTCACTAAGTGTTGATCAACTAATAACTATAAAATGACAATGATAATATGAAAAAAGAGAAACAAAAGTTTACCTGCTAACACCTCCACAGCCAATCAAAGGAATCTTTCCCTGGTCACAAGGTCAAATGATAGATTTGAAAATTTCAACAGGAAAAAGACAAGTCTCCAAATGCACACCAAAAATTCCACAGCTACAAATTATCTTTTACCTCAAATAGTAAGTTTGAAAAGCGTAATTGAGGTTGGAATAGTCATCCCCAAATGTTTGTCTATTATTTAAGCAATACAATTACAAACAAAATTAACATAAAGTGCTTACAACTTCCATTAGAAATCACATGGTTTTGGTGAGTTCTTAATTCAATAATCTATAGGACTTGAATGCTATGAGCTCTATAACAGGAAGTTCAACCCAATATCTTTAAATCTAGCTTGCAAGTGTAGTTATTGCTCTTGTTTAGTTTATCCCATTATATGCAAAACATTGAAGATAAATGATGATAATCCTCCGATCCATCAATAACATATAATAACTAACCCTAAATCCATCCTTATATAGTCAGTTTCTCTCCCTCCATTTCAATTGTATTTTGATTTAAATACCATCTACACTGGTGGAGTTTTACTATGGAAAAATTATTTGGATTTGTAATTTGTTATTATAAAATGCTATGTTCTTGAAGTAACCGTATGTGCTAGTCTATTGGCAAGGATTATGAGACAACGGATAATATTCATCAAATTATCCGCCATCCGACTTCAAGGAAATATGGATTACAACATAAGAATCCGTTTGTGGAATGGATGATCATAAATTTGATCAAATTTGGATTTGCCATATCATATTTACTTACGATCCCTTTATAGCCCTATTGTGGCGTGTTTCCGCTGTCCAAGTTGACTAGGTCTCCTTCGGTAATCCTCTGGTTGCTGCATTAGATTTGCTGCTTTATTCAAAAGCATCTTAACTTGAAAGTTTCTCGACTTAACAGTTTCTCTCAACCTAATAGTTTAGCATTAACCCACCTTTATCTCATCAATGTGGAAAATAACATCGGCACATACCTTTCTAGTCAAGTTGTGGCTCCCATCGTACATGTCCTTGATCACATAAAATTACCTGACCATACCTTGAAGACATAAATATACCTCACTAGAAATCCTGTTTTGCTCTACTACCCATCAAATTTTCCTTTTAAGTGCTCGAGTGTAATATTTCTCTCCAAGTCAATAAAAACCATATGCAAATACAACACTTCCAAGCCTCAATATGAATTCAATAAGCTTATAAACTCTCCCATATTCATCTTCCTTCGGCAAATTTTCATTTTGAATTCAATTATATTCCACAAACAAATGCAATCTGTTAGTTTCTTAATGTTCTGTTTTGGGTACAAACAATTGCTTTTCCCTCACGATCACTTCATTCCTCAATGGCTAACGCTAAGCTTCCTCAATATGAATTCAATAAGCTCATAAACTCTCCCAAATTCATCTTCCTCGGCACATTTTCATTTTGAATTCAATTATATTCCACAAACGCAATCTGTTAGTTTCTTAATGTTCTTTTTTGGGTACAAACAATCAGGTTCCCTCACGGTTACTTTATTCCTCTGTGGCTAACACTAAGCTTCCTCTTTGAGAAACTGTTATTTAACATAATGTCTTTAATACCCTTCAAATTTGTGGTTGAGAAAATCATGTCATATTAACTAAATCAACTTGAAATTGTGGCCACACAATGATTAGGATATTTTTGGAAGTTAGTGGTTACTCAACCTTTTTCTTAATTTACGCAATAAGTCAATGTGTACCTCTTCAAATGAGACGGAGTGAATATAACTTTAGTACAATTTAAAAAATATTGAGAAGTAAAAGTACAACATTAAAAAGTTTGACTTTTCAAATGTGACTATTTTTTCTGGGACGGACAAAGTACATATTGGGGAAAGCTAACTGGCTCAATAGTTGGTAAAGGTTAGCTCTCCTTCTATCACTAATGTTAGTGATAGTTTGTCTTTTTTTTCATTCTCTTATAAACTCCGAACCTAGGACACTGAGTTGCATTTATGTTTAGTATAAAAAGAGTGTCATGGAAGCAAGGTTGAAAGATTTGCTGGGTTAGTTACTTTGATATGGAGTTTCTTGATAAAGGGTCTACATAGTCCCATAAACTAGACCCACTGTCAACACGAACCTCTGTGAAAATAGTGACAGCATATTGATTGGAGAAAGACAACGACCAAGACAATTCTTCACCTCCAACTCACTTAATGATTTTAGCATACGAATTTCTGTTTTTTCAAGGCCATAAACCCGTTAAATATGTGATGAAATAACTTAACAGGTGAGGGGGAGGAGGAAGAAAACATCTTTTGAGTTGGCTGAATTTTGGAGGGAGGACGAATCGGCTGATATCTTTTATGAAGGATGGGTCAACTAAATTTTGATGGAGATGAGGGAGAGGAAGCAGCAAGTACTGGTTTTGGGTTTCTAAAAGGATGACAAAAACCCTAAAACTATCCCTTACTTTTGTGAGAATGGTGGGTTTTTCTGTCAAAAGAAAAATGGTCGGAAGGCTTAACTACTACAGCTAGTGAGCACGTTAGCTTTCCCCTATATACATATTTCTTTTTCTTTTTTTTTTATCAGTAAAAAAATTCTTTCCCCTATACATTACACACACACACATATATAATACTACAAAGTAATAGCCCCCAAACTGATTATGGTAGCATAAGAAATTCGGGGAAGAGAATTTCTTTTCTGCTACAGCCTCTGCCACCCATACAGACCATTGTCAGTAGAATCAGCTTCTGCTAATCATTTCAACAACTGTGACCGCCATGAGAAGCAAAAGTAAATCGAATGATTTTGCCGCCCTACCCTCTCACCATGTTATGTAAAGAAAAGCTGCACGCCAAAAAGCAAACTCTTCATAGCGTTTCACAGGCTATCCTCTACTAGTGGGATGGAGTTTCAATTAGATTCGTGCACTAATATTTCCCCGTGTCATATCCCATGCTTGAGGATTGAGTTTGGATGGAAGGATTTGGAAAGAAGAAGAGAGCAAAAACAAACATCTTTGAGATGCAGACCAGCGAGAAGAAGGATATGCTATGTGAAGATAAATTGGTCATTTAGTTAAGGAAAATTTTAATGATCCTCATGCTGAATGCATTCAGCATTAAGGAAGGGATTTTTTACTTTAAAAATAGACCCTTAGTTAAGAAACCTAAATATCAGGGTTATTAGACACACTCATAGGGAAAAAACAATCACTTAACTCATTATGTATTTTATGCATTAAAAACTTATTTCTCTAGAAAGGATCTTAGAAAGGTTAACATTCAGATCTGATGCACATAAGAAAATCTGCAACAGCATAAACTTCAGTAAGACATGCTTTAAGTTTCAAAAAAATTATAGGACAGATTGTGTCACAACTCACTACTCCAGATAAATGAACTGCAAATCCAGATAAATTAGAAGTTTGGTCTTAAAATGCAATTCACATTTTTTAATCATGTCATCATTGAGATTCACAAGAAAAGTTACAAGTATAATACCTGATGGATATAAAATTAGCATGCATACCTTTGTTAGAACATACATCTCCTTCAGGATATAGGTGGATAAATCAAAAAGAGGCTTCCCACTTAGGCCACCAGATTCCTTTGCCACCGGGTCTCCAGCTACAGTTCCTGGTCTTGAAATAGTCGTATTTGTTATGATCTGCAAGCATCAAGAACTCGAGATAAATTGAGTGAAAATGTGTCACAATAGCAGGAATACGCAAGGCATGACCAATATATGAGGAACCCTATATAATAACAATCATCCTTCATCAATGCATTACGCATGAGATCCCTATCTAAGCAAGAAAGGAAGCTTAAAACAGCAATAGTTATCTTCTGGGAGCTCAATGAACATAATGGAAAAAAAAAAAAAAAGTTTCTCGGTAGAACGTCATGTAAAATGGAAAATGCAGACATGTATTACGTAGGCCCTTTACCATATTAAAGGATAACATGTTTCCCTGTAAAGTTCCTGTTCATATACTGGGCAACTATATGCAAGGACATTATAAACCAATTACCAGAATTTTTCAGAATAAATGGAACGACAAAGAAAATAGGGACAATAACTGACCAACTCCGAAATATTCTTTAACAAATATGAATGTAACCAGCTGGAACCAGAAGTATAACATATCCGATTTTGAGATTTTAAGGAGAAATGAAACTAAAGTTACTTGCCAAAACATTTTGAATCCCTTATGTTTTCCTCGAATAGTAGGCTAGTATGAATAGTAGGCTAGTAGCCACACAGCAAAAAAGAGTACATGGACTCTTTTGCCTTTGGGGAGCATCGAGGGTTGTTCAACTTCCATTCAATACAAAGTATCCCTCCGATCCTGTCAAATATCCATAATTATCCTCCCACAGAGCTCACCTAGCTGAAGCCTGCAAAGAAGCTAGAAAACCACCCTATCCCATAGAAAAGACGACAGGCATTGATTGCAGAAACTTCTCGAATGTTTCACTGTCCAAATGCATCGAAAATTGTGAAAACATTGCCAAATGCTCAAGCGCCCAGGGAGAAAAAGATCAGCAGAAGAGGCCAACCCATGCCTCTTCTACAATCCCAAACAAATTATCCCAGAGAAAACAAGCACCAGAGCAATGGAGAAAGACATGATCATGAGTTTCATATTTCCACTTGCACATAATGTATCAATCTGGAGATAATTTCTGATAAGGCCTGAGCTCCTCCAGCTGCCAAAGACCAAGCAAAGCCCTTGATCATGAATGCGACCTTGGATTTGTAAATAAAAGAAGCAAGGGGGGAAGATACGGTGTGCATGAGCAGGCCAAATGGAAATAAAGGATTTCAAAAACTTCGCCTGATGCCTCCAACATCCAAGTCCTACCGTCAGTAGCTCAACAAAAACGGACGCGAAGAAGAATATCAAGAAAATCTACCATCTTCCTAACCTCACTACTCATTAAGGTCAGGAAGAGCGAAAATCCCAAGAGAAAGGGAGCCCATTTTGTTCACAACAAACATAAGATCTTGACCATCCACGCCACCCCACAAGGGGATCAATAAGTATCACATGCCCCACCGGATTCAATTCCTTTTTAGCATTAGTGAAACCGGAACCTTACACACAGCTATTAGGTAACAAGACTTACCAAGAAAGAACATTACCACCATTCATCCCAAGCAAAATACCCATCAAACTAGAAGGGAATACTAGAAGATATGAGTCGAGGTACTCAACAATAGGGGAAGCATGTGAAAACAAAGCCAAATACCGCCCCTTTCCCAAGTCAAAAATCAATGACCGATAGGCCTAAGTTGCTCAATATCAGTCTTAAACATTAGCGCATCTCTATTTAAAGGCCCAGACAGGTGAGACAGAGATATCAGGAACCACAATATCCTCTACCAACTGACAAGATGTGTCACCCTCACCAATAGTGAAAATGTTGGCATTGTGCTATAGAAAAATGAGGAGGCACTGTACTCTCCTGAAGCAAATGCTTTTCATTCAAGAGAAGTTGAGCCGAGGAATCATTCTCAAAATCCCAGTCTGCATTATCGTCAGGAAAAATACCAGAGTCCCCATAATCCAAAGCTGGCTCTTGCTGGCGAAATTAGGATCACATGGAGCTCTGTTATTATCAGCACTGTCCACAAAGTAGGGATAGTCGGCCAAATTATCCTGACTAACTGGTAAAGGAAAGAAGTTGAGCGTTCCTTTTCATTCTTGTGATTCTACAAATCAGATGAAGGAACATACCCAAAAAAAATTACCGTTCAGCTGAACACTAAAACCTTACGCTGACCCACACACTCACCTAGCATGCTAAGAATGCTCGGCCCTCTGTTGTACATTCCCACAAGTCTCTGAGAGAACCTCCCTTAGGTACTCTAACTGGAAACTCGCCTTGTGATGCTAAGCAAGAGAGAAACCTCAAGATTTGCAATAAATAATTGGACTGAGGGGTAGAGCTAGCTAAAAAGACCACAGCTTGCTGGAACACACTTAGTTTAGCCAGTAATTATTCATGCTGGGTATATGTATCTTCTGGCTGGTCCCAACCTCTTAAAAGCACTTGAACTCATAGGCCAGCAGTGCACAGGCCCTGTATTACCAACTTACCAAGCAAGTTCAACAATCAATTTTAATATTCAAACTCACGTCTTTCAAAGCCCAGTCCACTCCACAGCGTTCCACACCAATCACGCATATTACGTGTGTTCTGACTAGTACTACTCGTCTACTCCTCAGCATCGCCATGGTCTCCTCCCTTCATGAAGTCTTTTTTTTAACACACATTCTGAAAGTTATCCGCACAGAAGAAGCTCCAGACTAGTTGGAAACATCTGGATACCCACTAGGCATATCAAATTCAGCCAGGCTACTGCCACTAGTATGACTAGTGCCCTTATCTTTGATCGGCTGTACATGATAACAAATATCACCTGCGGTAACTGCCACCAACATAAGAACCACCTTTTATCCCAGACCCAATCTGAGTATCTTATACCACAGTTATCATCAATGCAGAAAGATCCCCCTCATAAATGACATATTTCTTGGAAAGCGCCAAACTACCGAAACTGAAGAGGGAGGCCCTTCATCAATACTCACTTCTCTTTTCTTCTTAAATTACACATCAAATCAACCCACTGCTGTATAAGGAAGGAGATTTCCCATCCTTGAATGAAATTCCTTCTCAAAGCACTCGAGCTGCATCTGAAGGAATACGGATAACAACAAACATTGAAGACTTGCACCTTCACCCCTACGACAGTCTTCCAAACCCATCTCAGCAAGAAGCAACTTTGAGTTCTAACCTAGCAATTCCAACCGAAATTCTAGCCAAACAAGATTTAAGAAAACTGATGCAGCTAAGGGAAGCCCAAGAGTGAAATCTGGAAGTTTTCTAATATTAATATGGTTGTAGAGTCCTTTCTTAGTGTTTTACAGACTTTCAAGTTCTATATTTTAGGACTTTCTTCATTTAAGGGCAGTTTAGTAACGTTGTCGAGGTCTGCATTTTTGTGAGCTGCCGGACAGGATGGGTCTAGGTTAGTAGGCATGGCTTAATCGTTGCTATCCTTTTAGTCAAAACTTCGTCTTCAAGAATACTGGAGCACCAACTTGTCTTGATCCCCAAGTCACATCCTCCCACATATATGTACCTGAACTCAGCAGTTGGGGAATGAAGAATATTACCTGTCTGTCACTAGGTTTGTGATGCATCTTTCTCTAGGGTGATGCCTATGCCTACTTTCTGGTTTATTGCCTAGTTCGTATCCTTCTTCTTCTCTGCTAGTTTAATGTTCCTGCACCCTTCTACTTTGCAGCTCAGAACTTATCTTTTTTTCTTTTCAATCCTAAAAATTAGAAAATAAACCCTTGTGGAATCATAACTTAGAAGACCAGCACCTGGATTAGACCATGTCCCGATTTCCTCCAATCCTATCAACAGTTCCTTCTTCTTCCGCTTTTCTTTCACTTCACTTCTGCGAATCAGATCGGACCTAAATTCTGTCCATTTGAACTCCAAAAATTTATGATGTAGACTCCTTTTGAATTCTAACTTTTTTTTTTGACAGGTAAAAGTATATATAAACTCAAGCGTCAAAACAGGTGACGCATCCTTTGTACACTAGATGCATGCTCCAACACATTACTCAAAGCTAATGCTATTTACAAAATCAACAAAAGAATGGCCGGAGGAAAGGAAAATGTCCTCTGTCGCCGAGCACCAGTGGTAAAGAGTATGCAACAGGCTATTACACAAATGCTCCAAAGACCTCTCCTCACTATCAAAAGCCCTCCTATTTCTTTCCTTCCAAATGGACCAGCATACCCCCAAAGGAACTGCCTCCCAAATGTGATTCCTCCTCCTTCGCTTATATAGCGACCAATTCAAAAAAAGCTCACGAACTAATCTGGGCATCACCCAAGAAATACCAAAAAGTCCAAAAATCATGTTCCACAATGTCGTCGCCACCGGACAATGAAGAAGTAAGTGATTAACACTCTCCCCACTTCCTTTACACATAAAGCACCGGTTAACATAAATTTTCCTCCTCACCCGTAAGTTCTCCCCCATGAGAATGGCTTCATGGCAAGCCTCCCAAGCAAAAAAAGTTGCTCGACAAGGAGCCAAGGATTTCCAAACTGTCTTCCAATGGAAAGCGAAATCATTTCCTCCCAACAAAATAAAATAGTAGGATTTGAATGAAAAAAATTTCCGCCTCGAAGCATCCCAACACACCATATCATCCCTACTACGATCAATGAGCTGTGAATAAGGTGTTAAAAAACTGTAAGCACGACTCCAATTCCCAATCTTGAAAGTTTCTGCAAAAAATAGGATTCCACACCACTTTGCCTTCCTCCCCTTGAAGTATAGCACTTACAAAACAATCCTTGTCCACCGCCAAATCAAACAAACCAGGGAACATTGTCCATAATTCCTCATCTCCGCACCATTTGTCCTTTCAAAAATTAATTTTTTCCCCATTCCCTACCTTAAAAAGAAATATGTCTCTCAAAAGCAATCCACCCAAAACGGATGCCCTTCCAAACTCCTGTCCCATAGGGATTAGATATGTTGTTCGGGAACCACTTATGCTCACCCTCCCCATATTTACACGCACCACTTTCCTCCACAAACCCTTACTATCATTCATATACCTCCAAAGCCATTTTCCGAGTAGAGCAAAGTTGAAACATTTAAGATTCTTGACACCTAGACCTCCCACTCTAATATTTGAACGAACCTTATCATAACTTTAGAAACCTATAACCTAGAAACCAAACCCTGTTGCAGTTACCGCTTTGTTTTCATAGCAGCCTAGGTATTGTCCTGCATCAAAAACCCTTGAGCTTCTCCACGCTATCTTGATGAGCCTTCACAAAAGTCCCCGAAGCTCTAGAGATGATCTCACATGAACCACCAGAGAAAGAGAAGGTAGAGCAGCAACGTTATGGAAAGAAACCCTACAATCATGGGCTAGCAAAAACGAAGAAATAATCTAAAACTGGTAAAACGGATTTAAGGGGATAAAGAAGAAGAAAGGAAAGACTTCATTTACTTTTTCTTTCCTTTGAACTTATCATTCCAATCAACTACTTCGGTACCAGCATATAACTTATATGTTCTTTTTATTGTCATCAGTATGCGTTATCACGCGAAAAGTTTTACTTTCAATAGTCCAGGATAATGTGGTGTAGTAACAATGGTCGTAACTTTTAACAACAGCCTCATACCTGTATTAAAGTATAATGTGGTATAGTAATTAGTCGAATTTACAGTAAAATTAACAACCCTTGTCAGCACCAGATGAAGCAAAATAAGAAATAAAAGCATGTAGATTCTGTTTATTTAGCATTTGTATTCCTGAGCCCGCAGCAGTATCACAGAGTATTTTAACAATGCTACTAGCCTCATGGTCCATAACTACATATCTGAAATAACCAAATGAATATTTGCATTGCACACAACAGACAGACACACTCACTATTTACCAGAAAAAGTGACATATCTAGCCTCTTACATGCTAAAAAACAATGACTAGAATGTAGAATATGAACATGAAACACAAGCATGTAGAAATAATACCTCTTTCTCTTTTTCATTTTCTTTTTCTTTTTTTTTTTTTGGTCTAATCAAGGGAATATATTTATAGATTTACTGAAATAAAGAAGAGTCAAACATTGTGTAAGGGTCCCTCTGAGACCCATGAGCCATGATCATTTGTTTTGTCATTGTGAGAGGCAAGGTTCCTTTGGAACAAGTTGTTTGGGGTGATGGGTGAAGTGTGGGTTAGCCTGGAGACAATTTGTGCACTGCTTCTAATGCAATCCAGAGGTTTTGGTAGGAGCAGTGATGCTCATTTGTTATGGACCCATGGGAACAATTCAGTGGGGCATTTGGACTGAGAGAAACTCCAAAATATTTGGGGATCAGCAGCTGTCGTGAGCCCTTCTATGGGATAGGATGACCTTATTGACTTCTCTTTGGGCTTCTGTCAGGGTACATTCACGGGAGTGCCTATCTCAGAGATTCACGGAGACTGGAGTACATTGCTCTCTTAGTTGTTTCCATTCTTCTTTTTGTTTTTTCTTGTTTTTTATTTCTTTTTGGACTGCTCGTCCATGCCTTTTAAACTTCTTCCTTGATCTAATCTAATTCTCGTCTTCTTATCCAAAAAATAAAGTAAAGAGTAAAACGTGAAGCCAGAGTAAAACATGAAGCTCCCAAGAATATTAAACAAACATTAGAAGCTAAAAACGCTATATGAAGCTTGTGATGGGAAAAATACCAATCCATCCAAGCGAAGGGCAAGTGCAACCTACAACCACAAAGAATAATATATCAGAACATATGCATAACAGGAGACAGCATGAAAGACTGCAAGTGTATACATACCGCTGCAATATCTTCAAGGTCCTGTTTAGACAAGTCTGGAGCAATTTTGACAAGCAATGGAGGGGGGCCCTCCTCACCCCACTGCATTTCATCGCGAGCTGCTTGAACCTTTACCAACAGCAAGTGAGAAGGATTTTAGGTACTCTTCTTTCCATATGTTCGTGTAAATTTTTCAGAGCAACCAAATCTCAAAATAGAAAAATACTACAGTATGCTAATCTCTTAATCTCCAACCTTCTTGACAAGGTCCTTCAACTGTTTTCTACCCTGAAGCTGGCGTAATCCAGGGGTATTGGGCGATGAAATATTAATAACCTACAAGGACACCCACAACTATAATGTGAGAATTGAGCAAAAAATTGTCTGAAACTGAGATATCTAAAATGAATGAGGAATAAATAAAACGAGCAAAACCCAAAGCATATATAAAATGGTTCCTAATAATGTAGGAACAAGAAAATGCAGATTGACACCAATCATGTCATTGATATTACTGCAAGACTATGGTTACTTGCAGATTTTAAAACCAAGATACCTACGTTAGAATGAAAAAAGAATAGAATCAGTTCTTGAACCATAGCCCCTTTTGATAAAATTTGTATGCCACCAAATTGTTTCGATCTAAGAACTCATCTTTCAGGGAAAAAGTTAAAGTGTTCATTCAAAAAGGTTAAGTCATTGGATATAAGGATGAGAAATTGAGAGAGAGAGAGAGAGATTAATGGGTTCGGGACATTGAAGGAGAAAGCTAAGTGATGTGAAAAAGCTGGGCTTGGGCATGTTTAACAAGATTAAAACAGGATTGGGAAGGTCAAAACTGTCTAGTTGGACCTCTCCTTGAAAAGTGGCAAGCAAGGTTCTTTAATCATACCAAATTTGGGTTCAAGACCCAAATAGTTACAACTAGTAACTAGGTTGGCTTTTCCCTCACATGCCGATACATGAGATATAAAATCTATAGATCCAATCAGGAGACGTAACAAAGATGCAGTGAAAGAACAATAAGCATCAAGTTGATATAGAAAAGCTACCAAGTAATCAGCATACTGGGATAATGTATGTACGCCTTGTACATAATCTGCAGCTGCATCTTCACTGGTCTTATTCTTTCCTAAATTGACCCCAAGAATTCCAGGACCAGCTTTCCCTCCATGTTTGACTTCGTCATTTGAAGGTGCTGTACTCGATGTTTCATCCAACTTTCTCTTACCATGTTGGGCACCCAACCGCTTTGCAACAGCAACAATTCCTTCACTATTGAAGCCGCACCTATTAATTATAGCACTGCCCACAAAGACACAAAAATTTGACAGCTTAAGAAATCAGAAACAGAGTTTTCATTAGTCCAGACTCCAGAAATGTAGCTAAAATGCATAGAAATTACAAACTAGTTTATTCTAAAAGAGAAAATAGCATCAATGCATCCCTTCAGTCTTTGACCTATTCTTATCGAAAATTCAGTCTATGACTTACGATGAGTTGTAATTCTAATAGTAAAAAATCTGACACAGTTTATGCAATTACCCTTCGTTTCGCAATCTGAAGATGCGAGGCTTTGGATTACCCTCCTGTGGAACAGGAGTTACTGATCCGACCTCCACGAAACCAAAGCCTAACCCAAGTAAGCCTTCAACAGCCTCCGCATTTTTATCAAAACCCGCAGAAAGGCCTATAGGATTGGAGAACCGCCTTCCCCAAACTTCAAGTCCTAAAATTTGCTGATCTGGCCTCTTCTCCCTAGGAACCCATCCTCGAGCTGCTGCTAAGACAGCCAGTCGGTGAGCAACCTCAGGATCCAGAAAGGCGAAGAACGGATTTACTAGTTTTGTTGCTGAGAATAGCCAGCCACTGCAGAAAATGTTAACTCTGATGAATCATTCATAATCCATGCTGATTCAATAATAGAGGCAATGATTGAAAATAATGTTTGAAAAAGAAATCATATAGAAAAAAGAATGTATCATTAATAGTTGAAAACATAAAGTGAGAGTCCACCGAACTTGGAACCCAATACAAGGACTCAACCCAAAACAGGAAAAACAAAAGAATCACACCAGCACTGCTTCCCATTCCCTGCAGAGATCTGACAAGGCAATAATCTGAAAAGCACCAAGAGCTTTGCTCCAAAGATATGCAAGGTAAAGCATCTGACCCCATAACAAACTCGAGGATAGACTCCTGTTGTTAAAATTCTGAGCAATTCTTTCGGTCCAAATGCACCAGAATACTGAAGAAAAGAAAAACACCTCTATAGAATCTTAGAATCTTAACTGGACCCAAAATGCCTTCACTTTTGCAAAAGAAAACCTTCCACGTAGATGGACAAACCCAGGCCTCATTGCAAACAGAAAATAGATAAGACCAAAACATCAAGTGATCTTAGAGTGGAGAGCAAGAAAAAAGTGGGATTCACAAGCCTCCATAAACAGCACACAGGCATCTGGACTCAATGGTTTGTAGGGACACCTACGTTGCCAACAATTGTTAGTTTTGAGTTTATCATGAACAAGGCTCCAAGCGAAAGCTTTAATTTAGGAGGGGAACATTGAGTTCCAAATGAAATTTAACAAAGAAAGTCAACCGGGGCCCTCATAGTGAGGAAAGCCAAAAATAAATGTGGATAAGCAACACAAAGAGGTTGTTCTCAAGCCCATTAATCTTCTCAAAATTGAATCATGTAACTAGTCGCCACTCTATAAGAAACATTTGGACAACTTGGAAATGAACTTCCAAGAACTTGCATGGGAAACATAGGTACCCCATTTAGCATCCCTTCCATTTGACCAAACCCAAACTTGCTTCTGATCACATGATGCCAAAGAAAATAAGGTTCCATGGAAAACTTCAACAACCGTTTAGCTACCAAGGAGCAGCTTTTGATAACCAATTTACCAACAACCCCCTCTCAATGTAGTATGTAATACACAGTATCTCTACGAAAATTAATCATGCATACACAAAAAATAATAATAATATCCCCCCGAGCTCCTGGCTCAGTAAAGCCATATTCACAAAGACAAAATCCTTGCCATATCAGCTTAATTTCATTCAATTTGATTGAAACAAAGTCTAGAAAGTTCTTATAAAGATTTTACCGATGCTAGCCCTCTCCGTATGTCAAGTCTAAGTGCTCTTAGGAGTGATTTTTTGCATCTTCGTTTTCGTTTACAGTTACAGGTTAAATCCCTTTTGTTCTTTTTTTCTTTGAGAGAAAAATAAAATAAAGTAAAAGGACAGGTTCCTATTTTTTAATCAGAAACTAGTACACTCTGACACCCATAGAGTTCCAAGGAAAAACCATAATGCCTTTCTCCAAAATTAAACACAAATGTGTACAAACCAACCTTGATACAATTCTGGGGTACTGTTACTGTTCCTCAATATTCCAAATAAACAAATAATAGCATTATCCAGATGTTGCCTAAAGCAAATTTATCGTGGTAGATGGATTGCAAACTGAGTATGGTACAGCAGGGTAAGTTCACGGAGACAACAAAGGTAGAACGCATCCTTAAATTTATAAATTAAAGATCGTTTCCTCAACAGATAAATGAAAACTTACACTAGTTTGTTCTTTTATAAATAGTTATGTCATCATATACCATGCAAATCCATTTACTTTTTAAATGGATATAGAAGTAAGAAGAACATATTTAGAGGAGTGCAAAAGAAAGAAGAATAATGCATAATGAAACCAAGAACAACAACAAATCACTCAAAAACAGTTGTCCAATCCCAGAAAGACAACAAACCATACAAATAATGACAAGAATAATAACCCAGCAACCCAGCACTTTAATCTTCAACAATCATTGATCCACATAAGCCCTTAAAGACAAAAACACAAAAGAGGGATTAAAACAAACGCTCCTTGTATCACTGTCATGCTAAAAGAAATAGAAATCCCATGAGGAGGATGAATCCCCTCTCCATAAATGAAAGAAACCATATCATTGGGATTCTAAAAGAATTAGAAATCCCATGAAGGAGAATGAATCCCATCTGCATGAATGAAGCTAAAGAGAGAAGCCTTATGTAAATCGAAGGAGATTTGAGAAATAAAAATGCCTTGCCCCAACCCATACTCCCAAACCAAGTACAACGATCACTTTAGAAGAATGCGAAAACGAAAATCCTGATAACTAAGATATATGGATAAGGTAAATCCCAGATTTAACATTCTACCAATTCCAGCAAAGTAAAAACTTGTTTCTAATCAAATGATTAAGAGAATTTCAGTGTCCCCACATTTCAAACATAATATTAAAAAAAAAAAATCAGCTGTTCAGTCAAACTTGGTTAAGAGATGACATATTGCATTATAATTCAACTCTTACAGTTACAGCACATTTTATGTTGTGCCTAGAAATGCCACAGTTGGAAGAATAGTCAAAAGAGAATAAATAAAAGAGGTACACTTCACATGAAAAACATCCAGGAGTTATGATTGTACAACTCCTCAGAAACACTATTCACGTTGAGCCATTTGCCACTTAAATTCATTATTTATAGATTGCCCTCAAGATTTTGGAATTTAACTTGAATTTCTACAAAGGTTGAAGACAAAAATGCATAAATGCCCAACGTGAGTAGCACCTGACGTTAGGTACAATCATGCCACTAGACTTTTTTCCCTTCACCTATCCAGATTAAATACCAGAAAGTTGCTTCATCCACAGTACTCGCATAAGCTCCTCCAGCTATAACTAGGCCGATGGTGGCTCCCGTCAATAATCTTCCCTACAGTTCAAAGATCACCAGAGACTTTAGAATAATGTAGCCAGCATGTTAGAAGTTTCACTGATTTTGCACCACATTTAGTTACACTAGTATTGCAATTTCCTATTTTCTTTAGTTTCATAAAAGATCAATCACTGAACTCTTGTGAGCACCATGTATCGTTTCCCCACCCCCTGCACCCCCAACCCAATTACACACAAACACCAATCCACTCCCACTTATACAAATAAAATCCTAAAAAGAAAAGAAAAATAAAATCCTGCAAACATCCCCTAATGCTCAATTTTTCAGAGTCCAACTCAGCAAGTGCATCAAACAAATGTGTATATCACTACATGCACAAAGATATATACAAGCATTATTGCCAAATGGCTAGCTTGACCAAGTGAAGTAACCCGGTGTATCAATCGCTTTCAGAATTCTATCTAGCTTTGGCAATAGCTTCAACATACACTAGTTTAAATATACCCAGGCCGTGAAGGTGAGGGTTTTTGTAACTTGCAGTTTCACAGGGGAAGCTCGAATTTCGGAACACTCTTCAGCTTCTATACCTCAAGTTTTCCTTAAACCAATGAAGTTTGAAAATGTCTGAATTGGGAAAAAGTGATACAAATTTTTCGCCTTTCTTGAAATGCAGAATTGCATATATATGATATGAAGCCAATAAAATTGCAAAAAAATTATTGTAAGCAGCTACAAATTCATGAAAGAAAATAGAGAAAGAGAGAGAGAGAGAGATTACTTTTTTGGAAGAATGAGGAAGCTTGGGTTTAATATCAGCAGCTGCAGACGCTGAAGAAGTCGAATAATAACAATAATGTTGTCTGGGAGCAGCTCCCCCTGATTTTAGCTTCCGATTTAAGCATTCCCTCAACAATCTTAATCCTACCCTTGTTGTCATGTCTCGTGTAAAATCAAAATTTCTTCTTTTTAGCAATAATTTAATAAAGATTTTTTTCCCGAAACTCCCTCGCAATTCGTTTCCAACAAAAATGGAAGAACAAATAAAATCAAAAACTAAACACAGACTCGCTTGGGGTTTAAGCTAATACAAATAGAGAGAGAGGTAGGGGATGGGGATTGTAATTGTGGTCGGCCTATGTTAGTTACACTTACACGTCCCCCGCCGCAAAACCCTTTTCCTTAATTTCTTTTTGAGAATCCTTAAAACAAAAAATCTATCCAAACGGGACTTAATTAGAGAACTTGTAGAACACTTCGATTCTAGAAATAAAATTGTTAGGTACTCTAAACTAATTCTAGAAAGAATCAACTATTTAAATTTTAATTTTTTGATTTTGTTAGCAAGATAGTTTGTTCAAACCAACTTTTACGCACTTCAACTTAATTTATATTTTCCAAATTTTATTGGGTATGTTTGGCATAATTTAAAGGTTGGGGTTTTGGGTTTTAAATTTTCGTTTTGTAATAATTTAAGAAAAATTAAGATATATAAAGAGAAATCAGTGGAATCAAAGAAAGAGAAAGGTAAAAATCAAAACCGAAATTTATAAAACTTGAGATAATCAACCGTAGGAGGATTGGAGAGGGTCGCATTAACACGTAGGAAGATATGAAACGTGTTATGCACAGGAGGTTTATCCCAAGCTACCGCCATCGAGATTTATTGAGAAAAGTCCAAAACTTAATTCAAGGGAGCAAATCGGTAGAAGAGTACCATAGGGAGATGAAGATGGCTCTTACTCAGGCCAACATCGCTGAGGATGATGAAGCAATGATCTCTAGGTTCATCAATGGCCTAAATAAAGAGATTGTGAATATAGTCGAGTTGAGGGAGTATGATGAGATGGAGGAAGTTGTCCATGCCGCCGTTAAGGTAGAGCGACAACTTAAGAGGAGGGGTACTTTTACTCGAGGTTATAATTCGTCTTCATCTTCTCAAAGCCCTAATAAATCCAAAGTCGAAGGGGATAAGGACCCAAGTGTCACACCTACCAAGTCCTTTGGGGAGACTTCTAGGGGTAAGAAAGTTGATAAGGGAAAGGGTGTAGAATCTAATACACCTAAGTCGAGAGAGATTGTTTGTTTTAAGTGCAATGGGAGGGGTCATATTGCATCTCAATGTCCTAATAAAAGAATTGTAGTTCTTCGTGGGGGAGAGTATTACTCGAAAGATGACAAGGATTAGGGTGTGGTGGTAAATAGTGAAAAAGATGATACAAATATCGCCGAGGCCATATGTGGGGAGACTCTTGTGGTGAAAAAGGTATTGAATATGCAAGTGAAGGAGCGTTGTGATCAACAAATAGAACATCTCTTCCATTCTCGTTGTCTCATTCAAGGGAAGGTATGTGATCGTATCATTAATAGTGGTAGTTGTACGAATGTTGTGAGCACTGAAGTCATTGAAAAATTAAGTATCCCTGTTGTAAGACATGCACAACCTTATAAACTGCAATGGCTTAATGATTGTGGAGAGATCAAAGTATGCAAACAAGCCTTGATTTCTTTCTCTATTGGGAGGTATAAGGATGAGGTGATGTTTGATGTGGTTCCCATGCAAGTGGGACATATACTTTTGGGTAGGCCATGGCAGTATGATAGCATGTGATACATGATAGGTTTCTTAATAGCTATATTGTTGCATGATGGAAAAACCATTATAGTACTTGTATCTCTAACACCTCAACAAGTGTATAAATTCAAGGTCTTAAAGAACAAGGAACGTGAGGCTGGTGAGAATGAGTGGAAAAATAAAGAGAGTGGTGGGAGAAAGTTGAGAGAAAACTCGAGTGGAGAAGAAAGAAAGAGAGATGGAGGTAAAAATAAGAGGGTGGAAATACGAGAGATTGAGGAAGACAAACAAATAGTTGAGAAGTTGTATGGCATTGAAAGAGTGAAACCAATTCTTTTTGCTAAACCTAGTGAGGTTATGAGGGAGTTGGGGAATAATCAAAGTGAGATAGTTCTCTTTTCCAAGGAGAGCTCTTTTTATGCTAACATTTTACCTCAATTTTCTATTCCATGTGTTGTCACTTCTCTATAGGTTTTCGTTGACGTGTTTCTTGAAGTAAGCAAGAAAGTTTTGAGATTCAAGTGGAGAGCTTGGATATTATGGAGAATGTGGTTGCATTTAGTCTCCTAAGCATGTGGAGGATTTTTTGTCTCATAACATTGTGGACATACCTTGCATGCCGAGGATGTGCTCTTCTTTGAAGATAACTTTATTTTCTCCTAGTACTTTTGATCATCTAGCTTTGTGTTCTATTGTTGACTTTCCATTTCAGGATAAGGCAAAGAATGTGGATGACAATGACTTCAAGGAGGAATTGATGGGTAAGGATAATATTAGTGCATATTTCTCTATTGCTGATTTACGTCCTTTTGATGTAGGAGATTCGGGGACGAATCCTTTCGAAGGGGAAGGGAATGATGGAGCCCAAGAACCGAAGCCCAACTTGGTAAAAGATTCAATGGTGATTAATGAAGGCCCAATGACAAGAGCACGAGTCAAGAAGATTCAAGAGGCCCTCATGACGCTTGTGGAAGAAATCAAGGCCAATACAAAACCCAAGGATGATTCCAAGGATGATCAAAGCCAAGAGGGGAGGACTATTTGCATGCTAGAAGGATGAAAACAGGGAAGTCCACATTTTGCCTACAAAGCGTTCGCCTTGGTGAAGGAGAGAGCGATCGCCTTAGCTTCTGTTAGTAAGGCGTTCGCCTTGATTCAATTGAGGGCGATCGCCCTGTGTCCAGCAAGTTGAGATTTTGCTATTTGACGGGAATTTTTGGTATTTTAGGTATTTTAAAGTATTTTTAGGTATGTTTGTTTTCTAATAAACGTTTCCTAGGGTTAGTAGGATTGTTTTAGGCCTATAAAAAGGCTTCTCTTTCATTAAAAATCTTTAACATTGATTTTATTAAAATTGAATTGAGTTTTCACAATATTGTGAGCTTTTGAGAGGTTTCTTGGATTAGAATTCTCAAACCCTTGAACTTATCAAGTTTGTTGAGCTGCAGGCTTGTGGCGTTCCATGATCTTGGTTCCTAATCAATTGCGATTAGTGGGTTAAGGTTGCACCCCAAGGTTCTAGGGATTAAATCTGTCCTAGGGTTGAGGGAAGCTCCCTATCTTTTCGTTTTAATTTGTTGTTTCTGTTTTCAATCCGCGTTCTTTGTTGGTTCCGCTTTGTCACGATCTTGGAATCACATCAGAAGGTCTCATGGTAGTCAACTCCTGGTCGTTGATGGATTCTTTTGGCAACCAAGCGAGCTTTGTACTTGTCAATTTTGCCATCAGCAGATCGTTTAATCCAAAAAATCCATTTGTAGCCAACAATATTAGGGACCCCTGTAAAAGGTACCAGTTCCCAAGTACCATTGTTGAGGAGGGCATCATATTTCTCGGACATGGCCTGTCGCCACCTGTTGTCTTTAAGGGCCTGAGTTATACATATTGGTTCAAGGTCAGTGTTTAGTTGGGCTGAGAGGCAGAGTTTATTTATGGGTTTATGGATGTTGTTTCGGGAGCGGGTAATGATAGGTGAGGTGCGAGCAACGGTCTAGGGTATGGGCTGATGAGGAAGGTCGGTGTTAGGTGGGGCGACCTGCGAGGACTCAGTAAGGTCAGGGTTAGCTATGTCAGGCGCCGAGGTTTATTGAGGCGAGGTCGCGAGAAGAGCATCAGTTAGGTCGATGCAAGGACTATCTGCCCATAGTGTGTACGAAGCCGCGAGGATATCATGAGATGGTAACCAGGTAGTGCAGGTTGACTCGTCAGGTCGAGGAAGACCCAACTCGACCTGAGACATGGAAAACTCAGACTCGAAAAACCGAACATGGTGGGAGACGAAGAGCTTTGCACTAGTTTGGTCATAACAGATATATGCACTTTGGGTGAGGGAGTACCCGAGGAAGACACAGGGAGTCGAGCGATGATCAAGCTTGTGAGTGGTGTATGGTCGCAACTAGGGGTAGCAAAGACATCTAAATGCTCGGAGTTTTAAATAGTTGGGGGCAGACCCGAAGAGTTTGTGGTAGGAAGAGAACATCTGGAGTGTGGGAGTGGGAAGTCAATTTCTGAGATAGGTGGCTGTGAGGAAGGCAGACGACCAGAAGGTGAGGGGAAGAGAGGCTTTGGACAGTAGAGATAGGCTTGTTTCGACAATGTGTCGATAACGACGTTTATAGAAGCCATTGTGCTCGGGTGTATGGGGGGCGAGGTGAGGTGCGAGATGCCAATGGTGGCAAGGTATGTGGCTAGGCCAGTGGATTTGGCGAGACCAGTATATTCACCACCATTATTCGAGTAAAGGGTGACTATCTTGTGTTTAAAGTGGTTTTCGACCAGGACTTGGAAGCGAGGAAAGATGGATTCAACATCAGATTTCCTTTTAAGAGGGTAAAGCCAGATGTAATGCTTGTAGTGATCAGTGAAGATCACATAGTATTTGAAGCCATCAAATGAGTGAATAGGCAAAGTCCATACATCAAAATAAATAATTTGAAGGGGGTGGGTGGACACAATAGTGGATAAAGTAAAAGGAAGTTTGTGACTTTTATTGCTTAAACACGAATTAAAAAAAGATAAGTTAGCTCGAGAATGCTCAAGAGCAAAACTAGACTCAATATGACTTTGGATTTGGGCAGAGGGATGACCAAGTCGATGATGCCAATTAGGAGCGAACACTTTTGAACTCGCAAAGGCATTAGGGTGACACGGTGGGATTGAGCTCGGCCATTCATACACACCATCCTTAGATTGTCCTTCACACGAAAAGAAGTTGGTAAAAATTCAATAGATGCATTATTAGTTGTGCAGGATTGAGATATAGAAATGATGTTTCTTTGCATGCTAAGTAACAGAATATTATGCAATTAAAAGGTGTGAGAGGGTGTGTGGAGAGAGGTAGAACCAGTATTGGCAATGTAACCCAGTGTCATCACCAATAACCATGTCGTCAGGGCCCGAGTACTGAGTGTGGAAAGAGAGATTGCCAATGTTAGTGGTGACATGGTGGGAAGTACCACTGTCAAGGAGCCAGCTCGGAGTTGTGTTGCCCGAGGTTGTGCCTATGTTTGCTCGCAGTTGCCATTTGTTACCCGTAGGCGAGGAGTGAGGTGAGCTAAAAGATGAGGCCAGAACAAGCTGAAAGATGGGGCATTGAGCGACTGTGTGACCTTGTTGACGGCAACCTTGACATTTGTCGAGATAAGGTCGCTGTTGGCGAGGACTAGTGTTGCCCGACTGTGGATGCCGAGGAGGCTGGGCAGGTTACTGGTGGCGAGGATACTGAGGCTGAGAAGATCCATGTTATCTGGTCGTCATGGTATTAGCCGTGGTGGGGGTAGGGAGTAGAGGCGAGGTGGGATTGCTTCAGCACTAGCTCGTGGTTGACGAGCTTCTCATGAAGTTCATTAAAAAGGGGATAGGAGTGTCCCGTCTTTCAACTGCATCAGCGACATGTCAATAGTCATCATCCAGGTCGTCGAACACTGTTTTTATGATGTCCCTATGGTCGAGGGGTTTGCCGAGGGCAGTGAGTTCATCAAATTTGTTTTTAATGAACTGTATGTACTCGGAGATCGACTGAGAGCCTTTTGTAGCTCGCTTGAGCTGGTCCTTGATTTGTTTGATATGCTCGCGGGTAGGACGAGCATATGTGTTGGCCAGTATGACCCAAGCCTCCCGAGCTGTAGCCGCTTGCTGAATAAGCAGAACTAGGCTTGTTGAAAGGAAGTCGACAAGGGTGCCAAACAGAAGTTTGTCTTATCGAATCCATGGTAAGTAGGCTGGGTTGGGTACTTGAGCGGCATTGACTATGATGGTTGATACGATCTTCGCCAAGGATTCTCGACGAATCACGATTTCATGCGGAACAGAAGCTAAGATCAAAGAAGTTAAATGGAAGGTGACACCTCAACCCGATGAATCAGTCCAAATACGAACCTTGGCATGTACAGCCGCAACCCGATAATTGAGACGACCACGAACCTTGGTATAAGGATTAACGCCATAATTGGTATGGAATCTCAATTGATAAGTTGAAAAGGGTGAACGCCACAGGACAATCCTGATAAGTTCGAATAGTTCGCAAATAACAAGAAAAATTGAAGAATTCTTTCAATTTAATTTAATCTCTAAGTTGTGTATCTTTAAAATACATAAAGAGGCCTTAAATAGGCTAAAAGTCTGAATCCTAATCCTTGGAGGAAATAGAATCCTAAAATAAAAAGGAAACAATTAAGAATTACCTAAACTATGCAGGAAACAACTAAGTAAGTTACCTAGAAAAATTAGGAAACAATAACAAACCAAAATAAAGAAAAATACTATCAGTCCCGTTTTTCTAAAGGCCTAATTTTAAAAAGTGCACTTTGACCCCCTAAAGTCATCCATTTAACGTTAAAAAGCTCCCAAAGTCATCCATCATGCCTAGGATGACTTTAACGGACGTCTCTTGAGTCTTCAAGCCTTTTCTCATACATTTTGAAGCCTTCAAAGTCCTTCCATGCATATCAAAAGACTTCCGTTGATTCTTTAATACTTGAATAATCACGAACATCACGAACAAACCTTACTTGAACTTTCATGCCCAATCTTTCGTCATATGATCTTTGAACAGATTTATGAACATCGATATTGAGCAAACTTGGATCGCATCAATGGTGGCCGGCGGGCAGACGAAAGTGCCATCTACAAATTTGTAGAGATCATAGCCAATGAGCGTGGACTCGACCTGGAGTTTTCAGGCAAGGTAGATGGTGGGGGTGAGCTTAGTGATGTTGTGGTTGGAGATGTTAATGAGTTGATAGGTTTTGGTGAAGTCTGTGGGATCTTGAATGGTGATTGTGTTGGAAGCCATGATTGCTGTTTGAGAGGAAGGAGAAGGGTGGTGGGTGGTGGTGTTTGAGGGTTTCGGAAATTAGGTTGTTTTAGGGTTTGTGGAATCAAAGCTCTGATACCATGTAGAGAATAATAATTCTTGTAAATAATGGCATAACCTTTTCATTGATTGAAGAACATATTTATAGAATTAAAATACTTGGGTTACAAGTTAACCTAATACAATAAGAACTAGGAGAAGGGTTACAATACAATATTAACTAGGAGACCTAACTGATAGAGAAAATATACCAAATATAATCACACTTGAATACAAATATATGGAAGATATATTATTCTCTTATAGTAATATTGAGAATTGAGAGTTTTTGATTTAAAATCGGTGTTTTGGGTTTGAATTCATGATTTCAATTCTCTGTATCTGATTAATTATCTTCAAATACCAATTTTCAATTTGAATAATGGATTTGGGATTAGAGTTGTGGGTTTGAATTCGTGATTCTCGTTTATCGATGTGACAGGAAAATGCGAAGACTGCGGGGCGGTGCTTCCACAGTGAAAGAGAAGTAAACAAACTCATGATTCCCAAGTAAACTCTAATTCCTTCGAAAATGGTAAGTTTTTGATTAAATATCTCTTTGTTTTCTTTTCATCAATGGTCAATGGGTTGTGATTCAAATAGCGATTTTTGATTTGAATATTGGATTTGAAATTGGAGTATAGGGTTTGAATCCATGATTTTGTTTCTAGTTAATTATTTCTCTATGTTGCAGATATGAAAATTTTTGTAGCTGGGATTCTGGGAAAAATTTTAATATTTGATGCAAATTGTTCTTCTACGCACATGAACTGTCGAAGAAGTTCATGTATTAGGGTTAGAGTTTGTTTTTCTTAATTAGGGAAGATGAAGATAAAAAATATGATAAAATTAATATTTTATATTATTTTAACTACTAAACTAAAATTCGTCTAAAAAATAAATTTGCTTACAAAATAACTGAATTATAACAATTTAAATAATATTTCAAATAATTAGGGACCAAATTGCAACCGTTGCTAAAATAAAGTGGATCGATTATGTGTTTTTGCCAAATGATGAAGGCATGAAAGGGGCCATGAAAAAGGCACCAAAAAGGACGGGGGGACAGACAGGATTTGGATTCCTTGGAGAGAGAGAGAGAGAGAGAGAGAGAGAGAGCCTTTTTATAGGCTGCGCCTCGCTGCACGGAAGTCGTATCTCCCCCCACCCCAACAAGACAACTTCACTGCTTCTTTCTTCGGTCAAAAGAACCAAATCAAGAAAGAAATACTACTCCATAGAAATGGCTGCTGCTGCTGCTTCATCATCATCACTTGCTAACTCATCATGGTTGCCAACGGCGCAACGACTCAGTAATCAGCGCCTCCGACTACCCACCAATCTTCCAGTCGCTCCTAAAAGAACCCAAACACTTGTCGTCTCCTCATCTTCATCTTCATCCTCATCCATCCAATTCTCCCAACAAGGTCTGTTACTTCTGTTTTCCCCATTTTCGGGTTTGGTTTCTACTCATTTTTATTTATTCAGTCGATAATATCTATGTTTTTTTTGGTTTCTTTAAGATGTTGGGAATGCACAATTTGGGGTTGGATTAGTGACTAAGGGGAAGGATCGTCGTGGGTCATTTTTTCAAACAGCTGCCGTTCGTCATCTCACCGGTTCCCTCCTCTCTGCTGAGGGTTTTCGCTTTGCTATTGTTAGTTGCTCCTACCCTATTTCTCTCCATCTCTTCGGCGGCGTTTCAGATTTATAAATATTCCCATATAATTGTTCTTTCTTTTTGTTTGCTATTACACTCGGTAGTCGATGTAATGTACTAGTCCAACCACTAGCTAGCACTTAAAATTTAATTTCAAACATTGGCCAAACAAATTCTCAAATACCCCACATTGTTGCGAACTGCAAGACAAACTCATTGATCTTATTCTGATTGTTATTTCTGGGTTGATGTGCTGATAAGGATTTGGGAGAGTGGTTCATCAATGAGACCACCGAGGTTCTTCAATGAAGAAAGGTAACATCTGTGTTTCCTAATAGTGGGTTCTTGGCTGCTTGAGGGGAGGGAAGTGATGGATCGACATATTAGAATGTCGGTCGCATTAGTGGAGGGGGTAAACCTGTTTCTATAGATATGGCTATAAAGCTCTAACACAAATTACACCCCACGTAATTGAGTTTAGTTCTTTTTCTGTTTATCATGCTGCCCTCTGCCCATTTTATGGTTTTTGCATTAGATTATTTATTTTATTTTTCCATGTCTGCTACGGAGAAGTTACGACTTACTTGTCCAGATCTGAGATGCATTATCTTTCCATAAACTTCGACTGAAGACTCTCATGTCTAGCTATGAGCTGAGTTGTCATTTTGTAACATTCTCATTTTTGACATGTGAGCCAGATCTCAGTATTGATTTCGATTCCTTTCAGGCCTTCTGATTTGGCTTTTTGCTGTAAACTATTGTTTTCTGTGACATAGGTGGTAGCAAGGTTCAATGAGATTGTGACAAGGCCTCTGTTGGAGGGAGCTCTTGACACCTTCAAGAAATATTCGGTGAAGGAAGAGGACATTGATGTATGTATTGTCTTTTTCTTTTCTCCTTTTACTTCTATTTTTATTTGGTCTCCTTTCCTTATCGTCGGTAGATACTAATTTGTAGTATTCATCAATATTGGTGTGGATAAACATTCTCCGATGATCCAAAAAGAAAAAGAAAAAAGTATTCTAGAGATGTTTTGCTTGCCGATGGAATGATATTGTGCGTATCCAATACACCAACTTGCTTCTCTAGTGCTAAAAAAATACCTTCATCTATATGTTTTAAGTCAATGTTGCAAGACGATGACATGTGCTTAAATTTGGTGGAGTATAAGGGTAAGTATTGAATTTGATAAGTTCCTTAGAAAGTTTAACTTTCAAAGTGGTACTCATTTTCTGGATGGAGGGAGTATGTGCTTATATACGACCACATACTAGCCAAGGGTACCAATCACATCCATAGACTTATGGGGGACTTGTAGTAAGCTAGTTGGACCCAGGTGCTTTTGTGGTGCTTTTTGAGGCACTGGATGTGTACAGGTTCGGGGTTGCATTCATTCTCAACTTTTAAACTCAGGTTGTAACATGAGATGCAGAACAGAGGAACTGAAGTATTATTCCAACCTTAGCTCAAAGTAGTTTTAGTCATCATAAATAACCAAAAAGAGTTACATTATTGCAATGGCAAGCAATTTGCTTAAGCTGGTATGGTATAGCTGGGTAGACATCACCGTACTTAAGTGGTCCATTTTTTTCTTGGCTAATGGCAAGCCCAATCAATGTACTTCACTAGTTTGTTGAAAACTACCAACCTACTAATATTTAGTAAACAATTAACGTACTTCCATGAATGGTTCCTTTACCATTTCCACCTATTTTCCATCCAAATCCTTGACGGGAAGTTGACGTCATATTTAATTAATAAATAATTGCTATTTGGCCAACAATTAAGAGGACATGTCAGCTTTCCATTAAGGGTTTGGATGAAAAAAATAGACAACAATGGTAGAAATAGAACGATTTTGAAAGTGCATTGGTTATATGAGGAATAAGTGAAGTACATTGGTATTTTTTGAACTATAGTGTAAGTACGTCAGTCTGGTTTTTCATTAGCCCATTATTTTCGTATAGATATTAATATAGTGTGTTAAAATATACTTCTTTAAGCATATTTTATTAAACACATCTTGATAAGAGGAAGAAGATGATTACCCCAAGGGGTGGGAGAAATGGCAAGGGCACTCAAGGCAAAGACCTTGAGGTCCTTGGTTCCAATCCCCATACCAATAGGCCACACTTATCTATCAAAAAAAAGAGGAAGAAAATAACGAACGTTAGAGATGCTGTGCTAGTATGTCATTTAATTGATGGTAAAGATACATGAAGGAAACTTTGCTGATAAGTTTTTCTTTTAGTACACTGTATCTTATGAACAAGTATCTTACTATGTACTTCTTAACGAATTTTGTTTGTATTTTGTAGTTTCATCAGATGTGTTTGATTGTACAGTAAATATTAAACAACTAAAAAGCTCCTGTATGCACAATATGTTGAGGATATTTTTCCTTTTAGAAACTGAATTTCTGATTGGGGGCTGAAAATGCCTATCCATTGTCCATGCATATCAGTCAAAGTAACAAATTTTAAATTGCAAAATCACAGTCCTTGTCAAATTGGTCCGGCCTCATCTTTCAAAAAATAGATAAACTTGTGGATGAAGTTTGCTTGATAACTTTGGTCTAGTGATGGCACCTGCTACTCTCTTAGTATGTATGGGTAGAATTTATTCTCACTAAAGTTATTGTATAAAGGGACTTTGGAGAAATACCTGAAAAAGTTCCAACGAAAAAAGTATTGGAATTAAGTTAACTTGTATCCTAACATCAAGTGAATACATGAGAAATTACCATCTTTTCAGGCCATCACTAAGTCACAATACTATTTGCAAGTTGTTTGTTGAATTTATCTGGTTTACTTTAACTTCTACCTGAGTAATGTGTGACATGGAAATGTTGCTGTCATCCTTTTAGGTTGTCTGGGTTCCTGGAAGTTTCGAGATCGGTCTGGTAGCGGAGAGGCTTGGGAAGTCAAAGAAATATCAAGCAATTGTATGCATTGGAGCTGTGGTATGATATATCTGCTTACAAGTTCTAAATCTGTGAATACTACAAAATGTTAATTCTGTTGCCTTGCCATGTTTCCTGTTTTACCTGATGGTACATTGCATAAGAGATTTGTAAAAATGGAAGAATGGAAAGAGAAGAGGGATGGGGGTGTATTTAAGGAAGAGAGCTATCTTTATCTTCTTGTTTTTGACATAAATACTGGAGGAAACAAAGGGGTCTTGCATAGTTTTGTCACGGGATTCTCTTTTAGATAACTTGGAGAGTTATTATAGAGGATAAATGAAATAAAAAAGTGGGTAACCCTCCTGTACTCACTTTTTCTTCCCACTTTTAGCCGTGTGCAAATAGTGAGCTACCCCAAGTAGTTGGCTTCTGAGCTTGACTATCTATTTCTTGATAAATTGTAAAGTTTCAGCTCGAGTGTTGATTGATGAGTTCACAAGACAATGCAAGTATGTGACTTGTATGTCATCTTGAAAAGTTATCGCTTGTGTGGTATAGATTTTTATATTAAGCTAAAACAATTTTGACACAAGGAAGAAAAAATTGGGCTAGTGTAGATGTATATATTACTAACTGCTTGCACGTTCATGTATACCCTTACCACACTTCAAATTACTTTTAGAACACCCTCCCTCAAGCTGGAGTGTGGAGTAAGAATGCGTAACTTGTTACAAATGGAATTAAGGGTTTACTGTCTTTAGTCAGTGGAATGTAAAAATTATTAGGAAAAACTCTGGAGAAAACTAAATACTAGAAACTGGTCAGCTTAATTTGGTTTTTGGTCATATGGAAATAATGTATCCCCAAGCTGCCCTCAACCAGATTTTGAGTTCCCCTCCCCTCTCTTGCTCTTTAAAAATTGCAAAACACACCCATTAATTGGACATGTGACTTGCTCTTATCAGATTTGCAAGATTGTCATCATTGACAATGCCAACTTGGTTGCAGGTCACCTTCTATGAATGACAGCGGATGGGGGTTGGGTTTGATCCCTTCCCAAACCCATCCCAATTGAAACCTTTCAATCCCAAAACACACCTATTAGCTTTTCTTTGTCCTTCCGTGTCTTGTTTAGTTTTCCTTTTGGGTAGTTTCTTCTCATTCTGGTTGTAATGTTGGATTCCTTATCCACTTCTGTTTATTCTTCTCATCTTTCAAAAAGAATAAAACATAAAAATCAAGAAGCATATGAATGACTATGGATTGGATGATGACATTGCATGGACTGAACCGAATGGCAGAAAAGGATTCATGTAGCTGATTCCAAGTATTTGTGAGAAAGGCTGAGTTAGTTGTACTTGCAACGTATACATCATATACATCTGAAATATTTACTTCTGAAATTTGTGTACATGTTATGTATGTATTTGAAAATTTGATGACATTAAATCATTTATGCCCTTTCTCTTCTGCAAATCACCACTTGTTACTTTCTTACACCACCATTGCCGCTGACTTGCTTTATGGGACTAGGTGTATAGGATTTAAAGAATAAAAGACATGGTCTTCAAAAGAAAATTGTCAAAATTTTTTTGTACCTTTTATGCTTTTTAGAAGGATAATACTTGATTTCCTGGTTATCTAAAGTTTCAAAGTGAGGAATTATTCTAACTATGGATGTATTGATGGACAAATGTTGGGGATCTCTTTTACTTTGTAAATCTTTTTCACTCTGCAGCTTCACATTGTCTCGTGTTTGACGCCTCATCTACAGGGTTTGCAATCTTGCTAGGGATGGGAGAGCAATGCCCCACCATCTCTCTTCTTCTATACTTGTTTTTTCCCTGCTGTCTTCCTTTTTCCACTTTCTTCGCTAGCTGAACTTCTGGTCCATCTTGTTTGAATATTCTTTCTTCTCATCAGCAAAATTTCTTCTTTTAAAAAAGAAAGAAAGAGAAAATTATCATCACATGTATTGCTTCCTTTCGAAAGCATCGGGCTTTCCTGTTTCCTGAATATTGTCCTTTATAATATGCATGACTAAGCAGTTCAAATCCTTTTCCTTGTTTTACATGTCCCAGCTAAAGGACCGTGGAGACTTGAAATCTCTAACATGAAGTTTTACAATTATCTTTTACCCTGTTAATATGGCTGTTAAATGCATTTCATTGATGCCATAATGATATATGTTTTCTATGATTTAGGTAAGAGGTGATACTACCCACTATGATTCTGTTGCTAATTCGGCGGCATCCGGAGTACTATCAGCTGGTCTGAATACAGGTTAGTTTATATATTTGTTTGTTTCCAACAACTCTCATCCTCCAAGGCAGGAAGTAATGGAATGATGTTTGCAGTGCATTCTATGTTTCAGCAGTGGTAATCTTATGGGCATATGATTCTGTGTGTGTACACATTCAGACACTCGTACACAACCATTTAGCTTTTTAGTTATATGATAAGGTGGATATTTAGTGGAAGACTTGTGGTTTTGAGCCTGGTGAATGTATGCTAGGTCACACAATCCATCACCCAAGGCTGACGCTCCGGCGCTCGGATCAGTGAATCAAGACCGGATCCGCCAACAATTCGTGAATTGAGATTTCAGAGTCCACAAATTTGTTATTTCTTATCCCAAATCACCAATAATGAAAGAACTTTTGTCATTTCAATAAAAATTAATCCTTTCAAGCTTGCTTTCCATGATTTCTGCTTATGATGGCATCTATGGAAGTAAAGAATCACAGATTGAAGGAAACAAAAAAGAATTAAAAGAGAAGATAACCACCATAATACCTGTAGAGTAGTAAAACTAAAGTAGGTTTCAACGACAAATTCATGGGTGTCAATAAAGAGAAATATGGAGCACCAAGCGCTGTTAGTTCGAACTGGGGGGGGGGGGAGAGAGAGAGAGTTGAGCTTTCATCACACATTTTCAATTAAACCCCTCTATTCTAATAAATTTGTTTGCTGTTTGACCACTACTACCATATGACACTGAAGTACTTAGTATGCTTATACTAACATGTATACATATATGTTTAATTGAGTTTTAAAATAATTTTATATAATACTTAAAATATATATTATCAAAAAATTTATATACCATATGCTCTGAAGACGTCCGCTCTCCACAGTTTTCAGAATTGGCTGCCTTTGCGTTCCCCCTCCCGCTCCCGTCTGTATGATCTAGGTTGTATGACTTGTGGGAACAGATGAATACCTTATCTAATGGTTTATCTTATTCCCACATCACTTAATGGATAGAGGTTCATCTCAACCAAGTACTTGTTATACATGTCCCTTTGATTGTGTTATTTTGTTCTGCTGAGTTTTAGACTTTTTACTTAATGGAGAGCGGTTCCTCTCAACTCATTAATTGATAAATACATGACCCTTTTATTGTGTTATTTTGGTCTGCTGAGTTCAGTAGCTGATCTGGTGGGATGTAAGTTAAGAAATTAGTCGACACCTTGCAGCTTAGCTGAAACAATCCGATTGGTGACGAATTTATTTTACTTGATTTGAAGGTGATTTTCTGTCAGCGTCAAGCTCCCAGGTGTGCAGATTCCAAGATGTTCAGTTTGGTTGAACAACTTACCTGTACAAGACCAGCATTTCCCATATTCTCAGGCTTCAATTTCGAATTTCACAAATAATGATACATGTAGGGTCAGTTCACCTAGGAATTTAAGAGAAGTGAAGATGGTTTATTCTTAAGATCCATCACGTGCTTGAGGGGGACTGGTTTTAATAATTTATATCAATCTTTTTTTTTACCCTCAATCAGCTAACCAAGGTCAAGCTAACTAATTTCAAGACTTTGCTTCCATTGAGGTTTCATCATCTTGTTCTACCATAGAAGTGGTAAACAATACCAACGAAGCTAGTGTTTGTTGGTAATTTTTTTTTGATAGGGTGTTTGTTGGTAATTTAGGTCAATTAAAAGATGTTCCGTAGATGCTTATCATCATCCGCATTTCACAGGGTGGGGCGGGGGTAATGCCTCGAGCAAAAAAAATATTAAAGCAATGCACTTGGGATAGATAGGCAGTGATTGGTGAGCCTTTTGTAATTTTGTGAGGCTTAAGCCTTGAGGGAGTTGTGAAATTGAACCCCTTTCTCTTTGGTGGTTTTTACTTTGCTGATTAGCTTTCATGTACCACATTGCAGGCGTACCTTGCGTATTTGGTGTCTTGACTACTGAAGACATGGATCAGGTAAAGTATGCTGCAATTAATGCTATAATCTTCATTTGATAATTGGCTAATTTAATGCTGTATTAATTACTGCCTGTTGAAATCTAAGTCATGATAACTTCAGGCCTTAAACCGAGCTGGTGGTAAAGCAGGGAATAAAGGATCCGAAGCTGCTCTGACAGCTGTAAGTTGACTGTATATAGATCATCTACTAGTGTAGGCCTTGTTTTCTCTCTCTCTCTCTCCCCCTTCCTGCTGTGACTGATATAGGGTCATGCCAACATGTGCCCTTAGGCCACTTGTTAATAACACATACTGTATGTAGAAAGATGCCACTTGTTAATAACACATACTGTATGTAGAAAGATTGAAATTGGGAATGCCCATTAATGCATGGGGGAGTGTCTCTAATGACAGTGGGAGATGTTTCCAATTCAAAACCTTTCTAAAAGTGTATTTAACAAGTGCCCTAATGACTTGTTGGCATTTCCATGTACATGTCTGTACCGATGTGTGTTTAATCTGTATAATTTGTTTCTTGCTAGACAATAATTCTCTCTTGTTTTGTGTTTGTATGTGTGTGTCTGTGTTTTTGGGACGTGGGGTGAGCAAACTCGTGCAAAGTTTATGGCTTGAATTTTGAACACGCGAGTGGTTGTTGATTAGGAAACTTAGGGAGAGAGAGAATTAGATGTTTGAATGATAGAAAGTGTCTTCATTTTCCTTTCATTTGTTATTTTTTTGGATTGAAATCTTTGATGACAACCTATGTTACCTGGATCCTTCTTGTTTTGCCAAAGCACCCGTATTCGTCCCCTTATGGTATAGGTATGGGTATGGATACGTGTGTTGGCAGTTTTACACTACATTTAGTGTAACATCTAAAAATTCTGGCAGGTTCGATACTTGGATCTTTACCCGTATACGATCATTTTTTTATATGGCAAGTTCTTGTATATACTAAGATAATAATGATGAGCTGCATGTTTACATGAGAGATGGTGTAGGCTTTAGCATGTTTTGTGATTTTGAAAAAAATAAAAACATACAAGTCAAATTTTCATTTAGAAAACAGTCCGTTTGACTCAAAAAAGTCAAATAGGACAATAATTTAGGAATGTAGAGAGTATAACTTAAAGAAACCGTCAAATTCGTATGAAAAAAGTTTTAGGCTTGCAGGAATAGGATTGAGAACTTTGCATCTAGATGACCCTTCTATCTCCTCGGGGTTGTAGATATCCAATATAAGTTGCAGGACATTTTCCATTGACAATGGGTTAAATTATCAAGTAATGAGATGCCATGCTTCCAATTATCCCAATGAGCGTGGGGTATAGTCAACTCAGTGTCTTTCATACCTTACCCCCTGTGTAGTGCTGCTTGCTGCCCTTTGCCTGTGATACACACAGTTGACTTAGGACTCTTAAAAGAAAAGGAAAAGGGAAAAGCTAGTCTGTGGACATAGTGTGCAAGATTTCAAGATTCTTAGGAAATACCTGCTTAGATACCCCACCTTTTCACCAGAAGTGAATTTGTGCTGCTGACTCTCTCTCTCTCTCTCTCTCCTGTTTTGAGATGCTTCATCCGAGAGTGCGGTGTGATTATTTTGCCGATATGAATGCTTCTTTTAACAAGAGATGCAACTTCTTTCACTGTAAAGGAATATGATTATCTTTGTGACTTGGCCCAAACAAGATAAAGAAACAAGCATTAATTTAAATATAAATATTCATGATTGTTACCTGGTAAGCGAGTTAATGAATTATGGCTAGCCGACAGTACAAGCTGCGAGGTACAATGGTCATGGTTGCACATGTGTTTGTCTTTTGCTCATCTTTACTTGTATCTCATGCTGACCGTGATGTGAAAGGGTTTGAGATCTACCATCGAACAAGTCAACCTATTCTTTTTCTTTTTCCTATTTGTTGATTTTAAGCCTACCAGTAGACTCCTAACCTGCATGTTCAATTCATACTGTATGCGAGGTTTCACTTTATGTATGGTCAGAAGAATTCGATAAATGAGATTACTGCCTTGGAGCACCTGGCAGATCAAGTTTTATTGGCCTTGTGCATTCACATAAAACAACAGAGATGGATGTGATTATTTTAGTTTTAGCATTAACTGATAGTTTAAGTTTTATTTTCCTGTTGATTGCATATGTTGCAGATTGAGATGGCATCTTTGTTCGAGCACCATTTGAAGCAGTAGTTTTCTCTGAAGAAAGGTTGGCCATTTTCATGTCGAACATTGCAGTAGTTTTCTTGGAAGAAAGGTTGGCCATTTTCATGCGAACATCTTAGACTTGATGCAGTCATCTGATTCTTGTGAGTTCTCTTGGTGGCTGAACTCTTAGCGAAGTTTCAAGACTGATATGTCATTTGTTGGTCAATAGTGCCTCCCATTGCTCCTTTTTTTTGGTCTTGATGTTTTGTTTTTTTGTCTTGTTTTCTTTTGGTTCTTCGGTTCTGCAAAAAATAAATTGGAAGAGAACTACTGTTGATGTATTTTACGTGCCATCACGTGTAGTTTTGTATAATAAATGGCTGAACTGTTATGAATATGCATTGCCTTTAGCTTTTATACAAATGGATACGAAATTTGAATTGTTATAATCAGTAACTTGGCTTACTAGCTACGCCTGTTTGATAATCGAAAGTCTGTGGATGGTGACACGAAGTTTGAGTTGATTGGTCGATTAAAATGGATACAAAATCGACGAGACATCCTACTCCCTTTGTTTAAGTAAAGAGTTCACTATTCTATTTTAAAATATTTCACTTTTAAAGTCCAGTTTTGAAAATTATTGCTCTCCATAAATTTTTTAACTTTATCTTCTAAATGTAATACAAACATGTTGATTATGATTAAACATTTTTATAATCATGATTAAATTCAATGGTACTTAAAGACTTTTTCGAATGTGGACTCCTTGAATGGAACAGTGGAGTATTTGATAATCAAATGTCTTAATGGATGATGGTTAAGTATCTGATGAAAATCTTTCCTATTGAAAACATGTACTGTTTCTTGTGAGCATTAATATCATTTTCGCCAACCTCTGCATATGGCTATTGCGCTGACACAGGGCCGGTCCAACACTTATGGAGGCTTAAAGCGACCTCTAAAGCAAGGCCCTTTTTTCTATCAAATTTTATCTAAATTATTATATTTTTATCAACTTTTTTCGTTTTTTTTTTGGTTTTGTTTCCAATAACCATCAAATTTTCTAGTTGACATTTCTATTAATTTAAAATAAAAGGGTAATGTATGTTTTACAAAATTCACAAAATTAAATTAAACACCTATAAATCAAGACACAAGACTAAAGAAAAAAGTTAGAACAATGAAACCTGATCTGATTGTGAAGAAGAAAAAGAAAAGGCCAAAAAAGGAAGCACTAGCAATAAACACATTAAAATAATAATTGCTTTGATGAGTTCATAAATTTAGAGAAAGTATAAAATCAAACCTCTTAACTAGTGAGTCCTAGTGGCTATTGCAAATTTGCAATTTGCAAATAATACGCAAATCTGCAATCAAGTGTCGAACTGGGGAAAGAGGTCGAAGCCTGAAGCCGGTGTGGGCCGGTGGCGCAGTGGCGGTACCACGATGGAGAGTGGAGATGGAGCCCTGAGCCTGGAGGAATGCAGAGCACTGCTGAGCAGGCAAGGAGAGCAGCGAACAAAAAGGGGTAAATCAAAACCAGTGAAGACTGAAGACGTGTAGGCTGTGCAACCGAAAACGACGGCGGCGCAGCTAAAGGAAGAAAAGAGATGACGAGAGACGGAGAAAGGAGGATTGAAGGAGAAGTAAAAATATCATTATATTAAAAAATAGTAAATTAACATTAATAACTTGAAATAATAATCAGTTAATCACTATTAATGAGTAAATTAGGAAACCTAAGAGTTTTTTTTTTTATATATTTTAAAAAATAATTATTAAAATACCAAGCCCCATCAAAGGAGATCCTATTTTCAATATTACAGTCCTTTAATTACTATATATATATATATATATATATATATATATATTTTTTTTTTTTGAGGCCTAAAGCCCTATATTCACCTGCTTTACCCTTGGGCCGGGACTGCGCTGACATGGTGATGTATATCGTCCCTGGAACTAACTACTAACAATAACTTGAGCTAATGGAAAACACCACAGACCCAAGATCTATAATTAGAAAAAAGAAATGGTCTAGGTCAAAACTCTTACCTTCAAACTTTTTGCATAACTGCAAGAGACACCTAAAACGGCAACCCCGTCAACTGCACCACCATGCACTGTTTTGGGACTCCAGCATCATATGTGAATCAAGAATCCAAC
>CM028364.1:50358292-50464182 GCA_016624345.1 Platycodon grandiflorus
ACCGCATTAAACACTAAAATCTATTAACTGCCAATGAAAAATTAGGGGGAACGTACCATTTGATGAGCCACCCAAAGAGGAAATGCTGCATGATAGGAACCTTCTCCATAACCTCCACTTTATACATCTTAAGTAGCCCGCTATTCACCTTGTTCCAATTTGGGACCCCACTAATATCATCCAACAACGGCGAGTGCTCTGCAAATAACCCCTTTTTCACCTTCTTCACAAAGGCAATGCAGGAAAGATACAAATACTCATTCGAAAAGTTTTCAATTATATCCTCATTATGAATCGATTTGGGCTTCATATGCTTGTGATCAATCAGCTGGGACGATCCAAATATGAAGGGCAGGAAATGATAGTCATCGAGCCCCCAAACACCATGAGAACCGGCGGGCTCCAAAGAGTAAACAACCTGCAACTTCCTCATGAGTTCAAGGTACTTGACAAAAACCCTAGAAACAACAGCTTGGTAATCCTCTTCATTGATGACCCCAATCCTTGCAAGGCAATACAACCAAGCAGCGAAGTTGGTCTCGTGACCAGTACCATAATCTATGCGACTCGAATTGCCGAAACTATCGGTGAAGTAAGGAACAAGCTCAACGGTAGCAGAATGGAGATCGGGTGGAAGGAACTGGAGCATGAAGGAATTGGAATTTTCGGTCATGCGAGTGTGCCAAGATCGGTAAGAGAGATTACCGTAACGAGCGGATTGTTGAACTGGGGGAATTTCATCGACGAATTGGATTAGGGTTTGAAGAAGGGAGATGATTATGGTGAGGGTTGAAGATTGGTGACAGGGATCGGAGAGTTTGTGGGATCGAATGGATTCGGAGAGAGAGACGATGAAGCCAAGGAAATTTTTCGAGGTGTTGGAGTCTCGGAATCTGATGATGTCGTCTTGGGAGTGGATGATTTTGGTTGGGGTTTGGAACTGGTAAGGTGGGGAGACGGTAGGGACTTTTTGGGATTGAGGGACTGGGGTTAAAATGATGGCTTGTTGATGGTTTGTGTGAGGAGGGACGTTGATCGCCGGAGCGCGGATGGGGCGGTAGACCGGTGGAGGTGATGTGTCGGACCATGTTGGGGGTGGTGGATATGCAGTGGGACCGCCACAGTTTATGCAGGTGGTGGTGTTGTTTCCGTGGAAGTGGTGGTGGTGATGATCACCGGCGGTCGGAGGTTCTTGGTTAACGGGTATCAGCCGCTGTGGTTCCATTGCTGCAGAAGAACGGTTAGTGGGTTTCTTTCAGTTGCAGTGTGTGTTGAAATGAAATTAAATGGATGATGATGCAATTTTTCCCCTTTCTTTAGGAAAGTACAGTGAGCCCCCTTGTATTATAAGGGGTTTCCGATTAATTGCCTTAAACTAATTTACCCAACAAAAATTCCACCACAACTATGCCATTTTGACACTTTAATCAATTTCGTTAATTATTAAACGGAAATCAGTCACGTGTCAATAATTTTGTTGATTTCTTTTTAAAATTAATATACGCAAATCAAGATATAGGAAACCCAGGTAACAGAATGGAATAAAAGAAAGAAAAGTACTCCCAAATCCTAATGTAAGAGTTAAAAAGAATTATTTTTTAGTGACTCCAATGTATGGAAATTAAATAAATATTTAAAATGTAAAGATAAAAAAAGTAAATTTAATTATAGAATATTACACTAATAAAAAAATTATTATATATTTTGGGATTACTTCTATAAATACAACATTGGTCGTTGACCAGTATAGTTACTAGAAAAAGAAAAATACTAGGTTTACAACTCTTTCTACAACTATTGCTACAACTAAGTCTTGATGAAGGACAAATGTATTTTGGAGAAAGACAATTTTGCCTTTCATTAAGGTTTAGTTGTAACAATAGTTATAGAAACAGTTGTAAACATGAAACATTTTTTTCTTTCAGCAAATAAGAGTGAATGGTAATCACAAAGACAAAAATAAGATAGAAATTTAATAAAAAATAAAAGAGCTATAATATAGAAATTTCTTCAAGTATGTATAGACGAGTTCTAATAATGTGTACATACACCACCTAGAGGATTGTATAAATTGTCAATTGTTCAACAATGCAAATTGTGTAGTTATTCATCATTTTTGGTTGAATCACCTCTCATTCTTGAAATTAGAACCTCTTACAAAGTCAAAATTTCTTATCGTATATCTTTCTCTGCACACATGAAACACACAAAAAAAAAAAAAAGTACCATTACTCAAACATCACATAAGAAAACTGGAAAGCTAAAAGAATAAAAGAAAATCAATGTTCATGAATAAAAAAAAAAAAAAAGAGATGAATGTGTCTCTGTACGTGTGTGTGTGTGTGTGTGTGTGAGAGAGAGAGAGAGAGAGAGAGAGAGAGAGAGAGAGCTTACATATATGAATACGAAGGACGATATAGATGGGGATATACTAACATGAAATATAATGTATCAGAATTTATATATAGAAGGGTTAGCAATATGATTGGCAAAATTTTAAAATTTGAGAGTGAATAAATAAAGTTGTTAGTAAGATAATCTCAAAAGATTTGAATTTCAATTTTTTTTGTTTAAGAATCAGATGTGATAATGTTGTTTGTTTGTTTGGAATAGATGATGATAATTTTAAAGTTATCATTATCTAAACTATGTTAAAAATAGAAAGAAACTTTTTTTTTCTTTTCAAAATGAGTTACAAATGTGCAAAGATATTCATAGCAATCCTATTTATACTATACTACATCCTAAATCTGTTTTATTTATCTAGTAATCTTAAGATTAGTTTTATGATTTTTCTCAATAACTTTTTTATACGTAACCCTCTATCATAAATCTGTTTTCAAGGCATGCAAGCTACTCTCTTTGTTGCACCGAAAGAGTCACGTTTGAAAAGTTTATTAATTAAACACAACAAAGATGATTACAACCCAAGTGGAGGGTAAAGATGAAAGATTATGAAAATTGTAAGCATAATTTTTTATAAGTAGACTCTTTAAGTGAAACATCTCAAAATAGTATAGTAGATTCTTTGCTTGGAACGGAGGGAATAATTATTATATAAAGATGAATTTCTATATTTGGCAATAGCTTTTTGACAGGATCTTGCCTTATTTAGAAACTTCTATATATAACCAATAGTATTACTTAAATTTTATTCATTTTGTTTTGTTATTTTCTAACATGGGTTCAGTTTTGGTATCAGAGCCATTTTTAGGGTGGTGTAAGAGGAATATCAATTTCTTAATTAATCTATATAGCCGGGTAGGACTAACCCTTTCTCTTTTAAATTGAGTCTTTGAGGTGTTTAATTCTATGAATCATTGGCCGTAGACGATTAAGAAATAATTTATTCCTGCTACCTCATCCTTTTAATGCCTAACGCTTAAACACTTAGAATTTGAAAATAAAAAAAAAATAAATATATAAAAAATATGTCTGAAGTAGAATTTGCAGAAGAAAAACTTAAAGCTTGGGAAATGCCTAGTTTGCCTATTGATTCAATTTATCAAATTGATACTTTTGATTTTTATTCTAAAAAAGTCATTAAGACAGTAGAACAAACTATTCATTTAAGAAATCATTATGAAACAATATTTTTTATTTATTTTTTTATGATGTCGTAAGGGGGCGTGGGAAGGGATCGAATCTGAGACCTCACACTTTGTGAAGTCCCAACTCTATCACTGGGCCACCCCTTAATGACATTATGAAACAATACACTTATTAGATTTAGATATTTTTAAATTACAAGAAAAGTTTAGGTTTTTACATATAAGACTTATACAAGTAGCTTTAAAGCCCTTAACTAGGGAATGATTAAATGCATGTTTAATGGTGACCTTAAGAGACTCTAGGCATCTTGAATTTGATGCATCCTTATTAGGACTAGTAGAAACAAGTCTTTGTAATGGTCCAGTTTATTTTAATTCCTCAATTTCCCTATTTCTTTAACAGATAAGCATTTAATGGAAGTTCTTACTCTTAACATAGAATCGAAAGGTTACCGAATGCAGGAAGACAGTGAACATGTAGCTATATTTTATAGAATATATTATAAATTACTAAATACACTAACACCAAGAGCGAAATTAAATAGTAAAAAGGGTAAGACTACTCTTATAGAAACAAATTTAAATGGATCTCATACAATGACCCATAGATCTATATCTTGGAAAGATATAGATCTTTTGGTAGTCTGGACTCTTCCAGCAGCTGCTCCTCCCGAACCCATAGAAAATAGGGAGATAGAACAAATTATACAAACTCCTAAAGGGGATGTTGAGGTTACTTTTGCGAATAGTGGCAGAAAAACTAATTTTAAAATCACTGATTTTTCGAGTGGCTCAAGTAGTAGAAAATCTACCTCTTCTTTATATGAAAAATCTGACATATCTTATAGAGGAAAAGAAAAGGTGGATAATTTAATAATTGAAGGAATTAAAGAATCCTCCCAAAATATTTCCCATGGAATATATCAAAATATTTCCCATGGAATATATCATGAAGATAATAGTGCTGAAACAAGCAATCAACGAGCCACATTTCCGACATTTTCGGAGATGAATTACTCTGTTAATATTATTACAAAAGAATTTAAATATGATAGACAAAAAATAAATGAAGAATTTCTAAAACCAAAGTATGAAAAATTTAGATTTTGTTATTTTCCTAACCATAATAAAGATGAATTACAAAACATTAAAAAATAATTCTACAAATTTATTGATGTAAATAAGATAGTAATTCCTTTTGTAGACTGATACACAAATATATACTTAATAAATCCAAATAATGAGCTTAATATTATGGAACGGCATTTTAAGACATGTGATACAGTTGAAGGAGAAAATATTAGAACGATTCATCCCCCTCCAAAAAATCTGAAAGTAGGAGACTTAGAAGTCAATGCTTTCTCTCATCTAAATGCTGAAAGTGAAGATTTAAACAAAGTAATTAAATAAAATTATTATACTAATTTATGTTTACAAACAATGAATAAACAAATTAAAAGATTAGAAGATAAAGTTGATAATATTCAACCTGCACAAACGAATAAAAGCTCAAACCAATTACAGCCAACAAAAGTTCAAATACCGTTGGTAAAACCCCCATTAAATATAGGTCCAAAAGATTTTTCTTTTACTCCTAAAACAGAAGATAAATTTATTAATATTTTGACAAAAAAATAAAAAGAACTTAACTTAAAAGATAAATGTGTTCAAGTTATTAACCAAGATAAAGATTATAGTGAATCAAATCTAAAAGAATTAGAAGATCAATAACCAATAAATATAGAAATTAATAAGTTGGGAACCAAAAGTTCTCATATTCCTCAGGTCACGAGTAGATATTATTATCCTAGGACCAGCCCAGTAGATTTAGTCTTTGAGGAAGAAAGTTTAACAGGGCAAACCTATTATAATCCTAAAGCCATATATGAATGGAATATTGACGGAATTGTTAGAATATGTATTTTAGAGTAATTGTAGATTGCTATATTTAGATGACTAGATTAGTGGTAAATTAGTGATAGTAATCCCATCATATATGGGATGTGTATCCCGTAACTATGGCAGTTGATTTGTCAAAGAATTCTTGTATATATTGATAGAAAGTAAATAAAATAATCACGGAGTATATTTCTTTCATGGTATCAGAGATAGGTTACGATCTTTTTCTTGCTTCCGCAGCATCGTACCACTTCGTCATTTTTTTTTTCTTTCTTCCTCGTGTCCGCCGCTATGTCATCCTCAAAGCCAAGTTTTCATCCTGCTTTTGCCGTATCGAATGTTAGGAACGATGTTCCTGTGATTCTGGAATTTGAAAACGTGCAATACTCGACTTGGGCGGAACTCTTCCGCAACCATGCTAAGTCGTGTAAGGTACTACATCATATAATTCCGTCTGACAAGGTGCAAGCCCCCGCTACAGATGACGAACAGGACTTATGGGCTACTTTGGATGCGATTGTGTTGAAGTGGATCTACTCCACCATCTCGAATGATCTTCTTCAAACAATTCTCGTTCCGGGTGCAACGGCAAAGGAAGCTTGGGAGAGACTACGAGATATTTTTGAGGACAATAAAAATTCTCGGGCAGTCTCTCTCGAACAGGAATTCTCGTCTACCACGATGGAGGAATTTCCCAATGCCTCGACATATTGCCAGCGTTTGAAGTCCTTGGGTGACCAACTCAAGAATGTCGGTGCACCCGTTTCTGCTAGTAGGATGGTCCTACAGTTGGTTGCCGGTCTTACCGAGGCATACAATGGCGTGGGCACCCTTATTCGGCAAAAGGATCCTCTTCCGACTTTCTCCCAAGCCCGCTCTATGCTCATCTTGGAAGAATCAGGTCTTGCCAAGAAGGCCGCCACCTCCAATCACTCGGCCATGGTCTCAGTTCAACCCAGGCATGCCGAGGAGTCTGTTCAGTTTTTTGATTTTGGGGGACACGGTCGTGGAAATGGCGGAGGAAGGAAGGGTCAGGGCCGGCATAACAGGAAGAATGCGGGAGGAAATAAAGGGACTAAGGATGATCATGGGACTGCAGCACGGTCAGGCGGGGGAGGAAGCCATAGTGGGGGTGGCCGTAATCATTTTGGCAAGAATCACCAGCAGCAAGGGTCAACTCCTTATGGTTGGCCACAACAGCAGTGGACTCACCAATGGCCTTGGGCCATGCCCCCTTGTCCGTATCCCACCATGAACTGGACTAGACCCACATTTCAACCACATGGCCCTACTTCTCAGTTTCAATCTGGTCTACTTGGTCCTCGTCCGGTACGGAACAATCGTACTCCTCAAGTTTATGCATCATCTACTACGTCCGTTCCTACAGATATTGACTCGGCCATGCATACTATGTCGCTAAATCCGCCGGAGGTTAATTGGCTAATGGACACTGGCGCAACGAATCATATGACCTCGGACCAAGGTACGCTCAAATCTTATTTTAATACGAGCATTAATAATAAAGGTATTATTGTCGGAAATGGTAGTATTATTCCAATTAAGGGTGTTGGTCATACTTCTTTGTCTCCTCCGTCCCCTCCCCTTTGTTTAAAAAATGTTCTTCATGCTCCTCATATAGTTAAAAACCTCATTTCTGTCCGAAAATTTACTCGTGATAATTCCGTCACTGTTGAGTTTGACCCTTTCGGTTTTTCTGTGAAGGATTTCCGGACGGGGAAGCTTCTTATGAGATGTGATAGCCAAGGGGAGCTCTACCCAGTCACGTCTTCTTTTTCATCTTCCGGCGAGTCTCCTTCATCTTTTGTGGCCGTTAGTTCATCTTTATGGCATGACCGTTTAGGTCACCCCGGGGCTCTTGTGTTTGCCTCGCTTAGAAATAGGAATTTTATTGGTTGTATTAAGAGTGATAACTCTCGTTTATGTCACTCTTGTGTTCTTGGGAAACAAATAAAATTGCCTTTTAATGATTCTACATCATATACTGTTATGCCATTTGATATAGTTCATTGTGATTTGTGGACTTCCCCCGTCCTAAGCTCTTTGGGACATCGCTTCTATCTTATTATTCTTGATGATTTTTCTAATTATGTTTGGACATTTCCGTTGTCACATAAATCTCAAGTTTATTCTACGTTTCTTCATTTTCGGGCTTTCGTTCGAACTCATTTTGAGCGAGATATAAAAACCATACAAAGCGATAATGGGCGGGAATTTGACAATAAGTTGTTTTGGGATTTTTGTAACACCAATGGTATATCTTTTCGCTTGTCGTGTCCATATACGTCACCGCAAAATGGCAAAGCCGAGCGGAAAATCCGTACAACTAATAATATGGTTCGTACATTACTTGTTCATGCCTCGTTACCTCCCAATTTTTGGCACCATGCCTTACAAATGTCAACCTATCTTCTTAACATCCTTCCGGTTAAACATTTGGCATACAATTCCCCTTTACATATCTTATATAATCGGATTCCCACGTATACTCATTTGCGGGTTTTTGGGTGTTTATGTTATCCTCTTCGTCCATCACCTACCATACACAAACTTCATCCCCGTTCTTCACCTTGTGTGTTCTTGGGATATCCTAAAAATCATAGGGGGTATATGTGTTATGATGTGAGTTCTAAGAAAATCATTTTGAGTCGTCATGTTATTTTTGATGAGTCTAGATTTCCATTTTCTTCTCTTCATAATCCCACGGCTCAGTCCTATGACTTTCTTCAGTCTGGCCTTTCTCCAGCAGTGCTCCACCAATTGGTGACCCAATCCACTGGAGACCAGCCCATTTCATGCTCTAGGCCCGCTGTAAACCAACCTGTTTCTGTCCACAATTTTGGCAGTCCAGCGTCCTCACCAACTGATTTGGGCCAGCCCTCTTCTTCTGGTCCAGTGTTTGGGTCACCCTCTTCTCCTCCGGATTCTGCTAATGGTCCGCCTCCTGATTCTGCAAATGGTCCGCTGACCAGCCCACCAAGCCATAATACTTCAGCCCACTCTCAACCTCATCATAGACCCACTACAAGAAGTCAGTCTGGCATTTTTAAACCCAATCCTAAATACTGTTTCCAGTCAAGTGTGTCAAAATCTCCTATTCCTGTTAATCCCGTCTCTGCTCTTCGTGACCCCAATTGGAAACTAGCAATGGACGATGAATTTAATGCTCTTATCAAAAATAAGACTTGGGTGTTAGTACCTCGTCCTCCTGAGGTTAATATTATTCGTTCCATGTGGATATTTTCTCATAAATCTCGATCTGATGGTTCTTTTGAGAGGCATAAAGCCCGTCTTGTAGGTGATGGGAAAACTCAACAAGTTGGTGTGGATTGTGGCGAGACATTTAGCCCAGTGGTTAAACCGGCGACGATCCGTCTTGTTCTTAGTTTGGCACTGTCTAAGAATTGGGCGTTGCATCAATTAGATGTTAAAAATGCCTTCCTTCATGGTGAGCTCCGGGAAACTGTGTATATGCATCAGCCAGTTGGATATCGGGATTCTCGTTTTCCGAATCATGTTTGCTTGTTACAGAAATCTCTCTATGGTCTTAAACAAGCCCCCCGGGCATGGTACAAGAGGTTTGCGGATTTTGTCTCTTCTATTGGGTTCAGAAATAGTCGGTCTGACAACTCACTATTTATTTATCATCACAATGGGAATACAAGCTTATATACTTCTATATGTTGATGATATCATCCTAACGGCCTCATCGGATGCTCTACGGCAGTCTATTATGTCTCTTCTGGGTTCAGAGTTTGCTATGAAAGACTTGGGTTCCTTGAGCTATTTTTTGGGCATCGCTGTGGTCCGCTCTGCTAAGGGATTATTTCTTTCACAACGTAAATATGCCGAAGATATCATTCATCGAGCTGGGATATCCAATTGCAAACCTGCCTCTACTCCGGTTGACACGAAGTCGAAATTGAGTTCTACTTCGTCCGTCCCATTCAGTGACCCGTTCTTATACCGTAGTCTTGCGGGTGCCTTACAGTATCTCACTTTCACACGGCCGGATATTTCATATGCGGTCCAACAGATATGTCTCTTTATGCATAACCCGATGGTAGCTCACATGAATGCATTAAAGAGGATAATTCGGTACCTCCAGGGAACTCTCACACTCGGTTTACATCTCACCCCGTCCACTACATCGACTCTTCTTTCCTACACCGATGCCGATTGGGGTGGTTGTCCTGATACTCGTAGGTCCACTTCGGGCTACTGTGTCTTCTTGGGAGACAATCTTATATCTTGGTCCTCCAAACGGCAACCCACACTTTCTCGTTCGAGTGCCGAAGCGGAGTACCGGGGTGTTGCTAATGTTGTTTCGGAATCTTGCTGGCTACGCAACTTACTCTTGGAACTCCATTGTCCAATTCACAAAGCTACGCTAGTATATTGTGATAATGTCAGTGCCATCTATCTTTCTGGTAATCCGGTTCAACATCAGCGTACAAAACACATTGAGCTGGACATTCACTTTGTTCGGGAAAAAGTGGCTCGTGGCCAAGTTCGTGTCCTACATGTTCCGTCCCGATTCCAGATTGCGGACATATTTACGAAGGGCCTACCACTTGTATTATTTGATGAATTTCGGCTCAGTCTAAACGTCCGGCCTCCTCCCGTTTCGACTGCGGGGGAGTGTTAGAATATGTATTTTAGAGTAATTGTAGATTGCTATATTTAGATGACTAGATTAGTGGTAAATTAGTGATAGTAATCCCATCATATATGGGATGTGTATCCCGTAACTATGGCAGTTGATTTGTCAAAGAATTCTTGTATATATTGATAGAAAGTAAATAAAATAATCACGGAGTATATTTCTTTCAGGAATGACTAAGTATCAAATATTAACTTATATGCACAGGATGTTAATGTACTCAACAACCTGTAGGATAAATAGAAATACTGATAGTGGTATTGTAAAAATAATAACTATAGGGTTTATATGACAACTTAAAGGATGGTGGGACAATATTTTCACTCAAAATCAACAAAATAAAATATTAGATTCTACAAAAATAATTTCTACAATAGACCCAATGACCCAACAAACCACAAATACAGTACATGAAGATGGAGGGTACACATTAATCCAAACAATCATTAAACATTTTATTGGACAACCTCTCCAAATGATGGATAAAAGTAAAGAACTCTTAATGCACCTTAGATGTCCATCCTTAACCCATTTTGGGTAGTATAAAGATATTTTCCTTACTAAGGTATCCCAAAGAAATGATGCTAATGCTGCATTTTGGAAAGAAAAATTATTTCTGGATTACCTTTATTTACTGAAAAAGTAAAGACTAGAATAAAAAATAGACATGGTGGTAATTATATTCCTTATGACAATTATACATATGGTGAATTATTTGTTGAATGTACAGTAGATGGATTAGCCCTTTGTAATTAACGATTTAAATCTTAAAGCCCAACTTGAAAAACAAGGTCTAACTAGTCGTAAAAGAATTAGGTGAATTTTGTCACCAGTTTGGGTATCATGTCCCTCAATCCAAAATACCTAAACCTACAAGAAAAGTCAAAAATCAATTCCAATCTAAAAGAAAATATTATAAGTTTAGAAAATCAAGGTTAAAAGAAACACCAGCTCAACCCACATCCAGTAAAACTCCAAGAAAACCAGTTAAAAAAAAATCTAAAAGTGAAATCACGTGTCATAAATGTGGTAAAATTGGCCATTATGCTAACGAATGTTGGGTAAAACAAAAAATACAGGAATTAAATATAAGTGAAGAGCTTAAAGAAGAATTATGTCAAATCTTACTTAATCCTGAAGAAAATGAAGAAATTGATTCTTCAAGTAATAGTGAAAATGAAATAATGCATATTAATTCTGAAATAGAATCTAGCTCGGCAGAAACCGAGGAAGAAAAAGGTTGCACGGGAAACTGTAATAGTGAAATTGATTATTATAAATCTATTTTACAAATGAATGGTTTAAGTATAAATACTCTTACTAAAAGCCAAACATTTGTCCTGGATCTAATAGACAAAATTGAGGATCCAGAAGAGAAAAGAAAAGTATTAGGAAAATTCTTAGATAATTTTGAAAGGCAGCCAGAAACTGATCCCTTAAAAAAGTCTCAGCTAAATTATTCACTAAAAGAAGTTATAAATAGATTTGAAAGCTCAACATATACGGAACCAACAATACAAGAACTAAAACAAGAAGTAAATTTACTCAAAGTAGAAATAAAGGAATTGCGTAAAAAAGTTGAACAAATTGAAAAAGATCAAATCCTATCTAAATTAGAAGAAGTTATTCAACCTGAGAATGACGTAGCCCAATTCTCTAATACTAAAACAAGTGTTGAAAATAGTGAGCAATATTTATGTTTAATAGATGAAATAACATATCAAAAATGATATGTAAATATAACTTTGGTCATTAGTGAGGAATTCAACATACAAACTATTGCTTTAATCGATAGTGGAGCATATATGATTCGTATAAAGGAAGGTTTAATTCCAACTAAATATTTTCATCAAAAAACAAAATCACCAGATAGTTTAACAACTGCTAATGGTTCTAAAATGAACATAAATTATAAATTATCTAATGCTTATATTTGCAATGAAGGAATAAGTATTAAAAGTACTTTTTTCATGATAAAAGGATTAACACAATTCTTAATATTAGGAATACCTTTTTTATCCTTATTACAACCTATTGATAGAATAGATTCTTCAGGAATCTTTTCTACTTTAAATGGAAAACAAATTCTTTTTAAATTCATTACAAATCCTCAAACAAAAACAATAAATGAACTTAAAGGAAATCTTATATTCAAAGAGAAACAATTAAATTTCCTACAAAAAGAAATAAGGATTAATGAAATAAGTAATCAATTAAAAAGTCCAAAACTTAACGAGAAGATAAAAGTTATTGAAAATAGAATGAAAAAGAAAATTGTAATGAGTCACCTACAGCTTTTTGGCAAAGAAAGAGACATGTAGTTTATTTACCTTATGAAAAGGATTTTGATGAAAAGAAAATTCCTACAAAAGCTAGACCGGTTCAAATGAATAAAGAATTATTAGAATATTGTAAAAAAGAAATCCAAGAATTATTGAATAAAAAATTAATCAAGAAAAGCAACTCTCCTTGGAGTTGTGCGGCTTTTTATGTGAATAAGAATTCTGAAAAAGAAAGATGAATTCCAAGATTAGTAATTAATTATGAGCCTCTCAAAAAAACCCTAAAATGGATAAGATATCTCATTCCTAATAAAAAAGATTTATTAAATAGGTTAAATGAAGCATATTTTTATTAAAAGTTTGACTTAAAGTCAGGATATTGACAAATTCAAATAGCTGAAGAAGATAAATATAAATCAGCATTTACAGTTCCATTTGGTCATTATGAATGGAATGTCATGCCCTTTGGACTTAAAAATGCTCCGTCTGAATTTCAAAATATCATGAATGACATATTTTATCCTTATTCAGAATTTATAATCGTATATATTGATGATATCCTTGTATTTTCAAAAAATATAAATCAACATTTTAAACATCTATTGACATTCTTATATATTGCCAAAAAGAATGGCTTAATTATTTCTGAAAGAAAAATGCAGTTGTTTCAAACAAAAATTAGGTTTCTTGGTCATGTAATAGAGGAAGAAAACATTTTTGCCAATAAATAGATCTATAGAATTTGTTTCTAAATTTTCAAATGAAATAAAAGATAAAAAACAATTACAAAGGTTTTTATGAAGTCTTAATTATATTGCAAATTTCTATAAAGATTTAGCAATAGACATTGCTCCTTTATATGAACGTCTTAAAAAGAGCCCTCCAACTTAGGGTCCCCAGCATACTAAGGCCATTAAGTTAATTAAAATAAAAGTTAAGAAAATTATCTGTCTGTCTTTAGCAAATGAACAATGAAAAAAAGTGGTAGCAACAGACGCTTCTGACATAGGTTATGGAAGAATTCTTAAACAGATTAATACTATCTATATATATATAATGACACAAGTGATTTTGGCACACTTACTAAAATAGGAAATTTTCTGCCAAAAAGAACTTTCCAAAAATGAACAAACATTTCCCAGCTTGAAAATTAAATGTTGTATTAATGACTACAAATCCACATGAACTTATTGAATACGAATAGTTGAATTGTTGACTGCATCTAGATTATAAATTAAAGGGATTATTATAAAAATGACCAGCGTACTATCAGTTAGGAACCGATTTAACCCCGTACTCCCAATATCCCAAAATTGACCATTGTACTAACAATTTGAGTCCAATGTGGTCCCTACCGTTAACTTTTCATCCAATTTTTTAACGGAGCAGTTAATTTGATTAACGAAGCTAATTTTTGTCCTTTCCTTCCAAATTCAACCATCCCAAAATTCGTGAAAGACATTCCCAAATTCAACCATCCCAAATCCAACAACAAGCTTTCCGGTGCAATACCTCCAGAATTCGTGAAAGACATTCCAAAATTCAAGCCCTAGCTCTGTTGATTGCAATCCGTGCTGAATGAGAATTAACTTGAGCCAATTGGAGCACAGAAGAGATTGCACAGTTATTCGGGCACCCAGGCTTACCGGCGTTGAGGAGGGGATCGGAGTGGGAGAGGGCGGCGATCGGAGATGGGGGCTGTTGTCGGACTGGGGCTAGGGAGAGATGGGTATGTGACTGCGGCGATTGATCTGAGCAGAAGCTTGGCCGGAGATGATGATACGCAGGCTCGCTGGAGATTGAACGAGCGAGGGAGAGAGAGAGAGAGAGAACGGCGTGGGAATGGAGACCGTCGGAGTGGCTGCTGGCGATGTGCGCGCGGCAGGTCGGAGCGAGACAAAGCGGCGGAAAGAATGGAAGGCACGGCTGGAGCGAGGCTGGAATTTGAGGGAAAAAGGGAGAGAGAGAGATCGGAGATGGGGAGAATTTTAGGGTAAGGGCTGCAGCGCTGGAGAGACTGTGATCGGGGCGGAAGAGTATAGTCGGAGATGGCAAGATGGACGGAGGATGAACAAGCTGGGACTGCTACAGCACTGGAGGGGGAGAGAGAGAGAGGGCGTGGGCGTGGGGAGGAAGAGTTGACTGCGCAAGGGTTTTCAAATGTTTTGGGATGGTTGAATTTGGAATGAAAGGACAAAAATACCCCTCAAAAATTAGCTCCGTTAATCAAATTAACTGCTTCGTTAAAAAATTGGATGAAAAGTTAACGGTAGGGACCATATTGGACTCAAATTGTTAGTACAATGGTCAATTTTGGGATATTGGGAGTACGGGGTTAAATCGGTTCCTAACTGATAGTACGCTGGTCATTTTTATAATAATCCCTAAATTAAATTGATCATCTAACTATGACCCTTGAAAATCGAGGAGTACAAATATGATTACAAACAATATAAATAGATTCTTTCCTCCAAAACTCACTCTTTGTTAGCAATTGAATAAAATACATAAAGTTGAGCAAGACATTGCTACAGAATGCCTCCATTATAGTTAGGGACATCAATGAACAAAACTGCAAGGGCATTGAAACTTCGGTTCACACGCAATTTTCATGACGCTGAGGTATGGTTTTATGCTTTAATTTTTCCTTTTGCTTCTTTATGTGAAATTTTATTTCATTTCCTTAATCTATACCTAATTTTTAATTATAGATCAAAGAATTCATGCTGCAAACTATAATTTGGTTTTTGCAGTATCCATTGGTACTGATATAAGTTCGTTGACATTTTTTGACCACACAATACCTGCAATAAGTACGATAAGTAATAGTCAGCATTAGGGGAAGGAAGAGAAAATACGTAAATTGCATTGTTATCAAAGTATAGAGAGCAAACTCTACTATAGAACAAATTAGAAAGCTCAACAACAAAAAATTTTGAAACCATGGCTGTATAGACTACCGACTTAAGTGACTCAAGTCTATTAGCCAAAGTAGTTGAACAGGGAGATTGAGGATTACAAACAGGATTAAAAACAATATAAATAGACTCCTTCCTCCAAAGAAAGTTATTTTTAAAATCCCAATCACAACAAATAAATACCCCTGTTAAAATTTCCTTGACAATCTTCCGGCTTACGTACAGAATTTTGGACCTCACATACATACCAAAACATAAAACCTAAAATAAATACCAATTTGTATGTATAAATTTTTATGTTTTTATGGAGTATTTATTTAGAAGGCATGAATGTTTACGAGAGCTCACCGTATTGGCCTATATCTTGACCAGACAGACGACGCCTTTCTCTCTCCAATCAACGGACTTTGGCAACTCCTTGACGGCTCAAAGAGTGTACCAATCACTCACCAACCTCGGGGAGAGTGATCGTATTGCGGAGAGAGATCGTTATAGTTTTTTTGGAAGACGGCTGATGAAAGAGAAAATTTGGAGTTAGGTTTTTTGAGTTGCAAACGGCGGATGGAACCCTAACGAAGGGTTAATGCATTGAGCTCACATATAAATATATGGGCCTTTTTGGGTTTTTGTTTTGGGCCCGATTTATTTGTGTTTCATTTAGTTTGGGCCCGTAGATTCTAGCTATTGAAATTATTTAAATTATTTGGGTCATTTTTAATTGATTTGTACTTAAATTTATTTCTTTTTATCTGTACTTAATTAAGTATGTAATATAATTTAATTTTAATCTTAATGGATGAAATTAGATAATTTAATTTTAATCAAATGATGATTGGCTATTCATTAAAGTAATTTTTATTTATTTGTTTTTGTTTGTATATATAGAAACTTATAATCATTGCATGAGTTTTATTTAGTGAAAAAATTACATGTTCGTTAGACGGTGGATGAAACCCTAAAAAGGCTAAAAGGAAGGGTTAGAGCACTGAGCTCACATATGTGCATCATTTGCGTTTTTGTTTTGGGTTTTCGTTTTGAATTATTTGGGCCATTTTTTATTGACACGTAATTAATTATATATATATTATAATTTTTATCATTCAATAAATGTGGGGTGGATTAAGATATGATGCGCCAATATTTGATTTTAGATATTTAATGGTTGACATTGGATGATTGACTTTAGTCAATCGATATGTATTTTGTTTTTATTTACTTTATAATTTTATTTTAATCAAATGATTTAATTTTAATGGTTGAAATTGGATAATTTATTTTTAATCAAATTATATTTTGGTTCATTAAAGTAATTTTATTTTTATTTTTATTTGTATATACAAAAACATATAAACATTGATGAAACCGGTGTTTAGCTATGGGCGATTGCGGTTTCTAGGGTAACATATCATTACGGTTTCAAGATATTGATATGCAATAAAGATGAAAAGCCAACAAATAATGTGTATAAATTTTTTTTAGAATTTATACCGATACAATGATATATATTTATTTAAGTGATTGCCTCTTAAGATTATTTTCGGATTCCCCAATTTAGTAAATGGGAATATCAACAGGTTTATTTATCCAGTTTATAATACGGTTTTTCTTCAAAATCTGTTTCTTTTTCATCCTATTCCAATCTTTTTCATATACTTTGCATTATTCCCAGCCAAAGAACATAAAATGACTTTTACTCTATTGAAAGACATTAAAAAAGGAAGATCAGATTGGTTGATTAAGGTAAGATTAGCACGAAAGTGGGAAGTAAAACCTGGGAATGATATGAAGATTCCTCCATCTTTTGAGTTGCTTCTGGTGGATGTTGAGGTTAGCCTTTCTTCTTCCTCCTACTTCTGTTTTTTCTATTTTGTTTCTATTTTGTTGGGACATCCTAAAAAGGAAAAGGGGATACTTATTTTGGACCAATGAGTATATATGTTTCCTATGATGAAGTCAATGAAAATAAGCTTGAACTGTGATAGTATTTGCATAAAATATTATCTTTCCGTGAAATAGGATAGTATTTGGCTGTGCGTTTAACGCACGGGTGTAAAACTAGTTAAGAATAAAGAAGAATTAGTCCGATTTATTTCGGGAAAGTGGAATGATGCCTAAAAGAACTATTCCACAATTAAAAAGGAAATGTTATCAATAGTTAAGTGTATCTCTAAATTTCAAGAAGATCTTTTAAATCAAGAGTTTAAATTACGAATTGATTGCAAAGCTGTAAAAGAAGTCTTTGAAAAAGATGTAAAAAATTTAGTATCAAAAAAAATATTTGCTCGATGGCAAGCTGTTTTATCTGTATCTGATTTCCAAATAGAATATATTACAGGAGAATCAAATTCTCTACCTGACTTCTTAACTCAAGAATTCTTGCAGGGATCCCCCACTTAATGTCAAGCAGAGGTAGAGCTCAAAGCTCTCGGGACAGAGGCCGAGGCTCTGGCCCGGGCAGAGGAAATTATTGTTCCCAAAATTATTATAATAAACAGTATCTTCAATTAGGATCATCCTCATCCTCTCAAAAGACAGTCAAAGAAGTCTTAATAGAAGGAGAGGAATTTAATCAAAAAATGATAGATAATCCTATCAAAGAACCAATCATCTGCTTAGAGCAATCAGATCTTAAATGGTTTTCAGACCCATTTTATTTAGCCTCAAAGTATTTCGAGCAGAGATCTCATTAGCCTATTAAAGGAAGGAAAAGTAGGGGAATTTATGAGATAATTCTTAAAGAAATAGGATCAATATACTTTGATCATAAATTAAGAAATGCTGAAGTCGCTCAAAGTGTATATGCTTTTTCAAAAGCCAAAATCCTTAAAGTACTTACAGTGTCAAATTGGGGAACCAATCCGAACCAATTACGGCATTACTTTGCCACTCTTGAAAAACAATTCTATCATATTTATTGGGATTATATCGATGCATGGTTAAATGCATTTATTTATCAAAATTCTCAAAGAAAGCACACTTGGTTCTTTCAATTTGATCAGGAATTCTCAAATGAAGAAATTCCCAATTGGTTTTTCCTTAATTGGGAAAAAATTGGTCATAAAAGGGAATATTTACCAAAAACTTACAACAATTATTCACTGACTACTGCAATACTCACCCTAAATACAGGGATGAATTTTTATATAACTCTAATCCTTTAAAGAGAATTATTCGTCAAAGCTTAATTAGCAGCGTTTTAATGTTATTTTTGGCTCAATTTAAGCTACCTTGGATTTGTGCATGGTCTTATAATTGCGATTATGATGACTTTAATATACCATATCTAGTAAGGACTTACTCTTTTAAATGGTGGAATAAATTTGACACTACAGAAATTATTAAAAACGTGATAAAAACATGTACATATTTTAAAGAGGAGCTCAAAGCTCAAAAAGGAAAAGAGAAAATGGATCAAGAAGATCCCATTGAGATGATTAAATCAAAAATTCTAAAAGAAAATCCTGGAATCACTCAGGAAATATTAAACGTATGCCTTAAAGAAAAATTAGCCAACTTTATCAGCAAAGTATTAGAAGAAGAAGAGACCAATTCGAAGACATCCACTCAAAGCATGGAAGATAATGAAGATATGAAAAATTATATGGGACTAATTCCGTATTCTGAAGCAGAGACTTGAGATAATTAATGATCAAGAAGGATGAAGAAAAAATTCTCAAAGACAAAGCTTACAGTCAATCTCTCCACTTTTGCAAAGCCTAAAGTTACAGGAAGAAAAGACGTCATGAGGAAAAAAGTGTCACGAGAAAGGAACACGTCATGGAAAAGGGGAAAGTTTTTCCCACTAATGACGGACAAAGATTTTTCAAAAGCATCATCCTTAAAGGTACCAAAAATAGTGGGAAAGAAGTCAAAAGTTAAATAAAAATTGTCTCCAACTAACTTGACCAGTAAGAGATATTTCAAAACAATAATGATAAAAGTCACTCTTCCAGACTTAAGAAGGATTGAAGTCCGTAAACTAATCCTATAAATCGGTCGATGGCCAGGCATCAAAAACACGGCAAAAAATAACTCTCTCTCTCTCTCTCTCTCTCTCTCTCTCTCTCTCTCTCTCTCTCTCTCTGCGCTCATGTGTTGAGCAAACACTTCCATTGTAAATATTTTAGTTTGATAGCTTGAAAATAGAATCCTTCACGGATTCAAGTTGTAAGTTTTTCTTTCTCCTAGTTTTGTATAATATTTTATGGTTTAATAATAACCAATAGTATTACTTAAATTTTATTCATTTTATTTTGTTATTTTTTAACCTGGGGTTCAGTTTTGGTATCAGAGCCATTTTTAGGGTGGTGTAAGAAGAATATCAATTTCTTAATTAATCTATATAACCTGGTAGGAATAACCCTTTCTCTTTTAAATTGAGTCTTTGGGGTGTTTAATTCTGTGAATCCTTGGCCGTAGACGATTAAGAAATAATTTCTTCCTGCAACCTCATCCTTTTAATGCCTAATGCTTAAACACTTAGGATTTGGAAATAAAAAAAATGAATATATAAAAAATATGTCTAAAGTAGAATTTGCAGAAAAAAAACTTAAAGCTTGGGAACTGCCGAGTTTGCGTACTGATTCAATTTATCAAATTAATACTTTTGATTTTCATTCTAAAAAAGCCATTAAGACGGTAGAACAAACTATTTCTTTAGGAAATCATTATGAAACAATACACTTATTAGATTCAGATATTTTTAAATTACAAGAAAAGTTTTAGGACTTATACAAGTAGCTTTAAAGCCCTTAACAAGGGAAGGATTAAATGCATGTTTAATGGTGGCCTTAAGAGACTGTAGGCATCGTGAATTTGATGCATACTTATTAAGACTAGTTGAAATAAGTCTTTGTAATAGTCCAGTTTATTTTAATTGCTTCCCCGATTTCCCTATTTCTTTAACAGATAAGCATTTAATGGAAGTTTTTACTCTTAACATAGAATTGAAAGGTTACAAAATGCAGGAAGACAGTGAACATGTAGCTATATCTTATAGAATATATTATAAATTACTAAATACACTAACACCAAGAGCGAAATTAAATAGTAAAAAGGGTAAGACTACTCTTATAGAAATAAATTTAAATAGATCTCATACGATGACCCCTAGGGCTATATCTTGGAAAGATATAGATCTTTCAGCAGTCTGAACTCTTCCAGCTGCTGCGCCTCCCGAACCCATAGAAAATAGGGTGATAGAACAAATTATACAAACTCCTAAAGGGTATGTTGAGGTTACTTTTGCAATTAGTGTCAGAAAAACTAATTTTAAAATCACTGATTTTTCGAGTGGCTCAAGTAGTAGAAAATCTACCTCTTCTTTATATGAAAAATCTGACATATTTTATAAAGGAAAAGAAAAGGTGGATAATTTAATATTTGAAGGAATTGAAGAATCCTCCCAAAATATTCCCCATGGAATATATCATGAAGATAATAGTGCTTAAACAAGCAATCAACGAGCCACAGCTCCGACATTTTCGGATATGAATTACTCTGTTAATATTATTACAAAAGAATTTAAATATGATAGACAAAAAATAAATGTAGAATTTCTACAACCAAAGTATGAAAAATTTAGACTTTGGTATTTTCCTAACCATAATAAAGATGAATTACAAAACATTAAAAAAGAATTCTACAAATTTATTGATGTAAATAAGATAGTAATTCCTTTTGTAGACTGGTACACAAATATATACTTAATAAATCCAAATAATGAGCTTAATATTATGTAACATCATTTTAAGACATGGGATACAGTTGAAGGAGAAAAGATGAGAGTGATTCATCCCCGTCCAAAAAACTTGAAAGTAGGAGACTTAGAAGTCAATGCTTTCTCTCATTTAAATGCTGAAAGTGAAGATTTCAACAACGTAATTAAATAAAATAATTATACTAATTTATGTTTACAAACAATGAATAAACAAATTAAAAGATTAGAAGATAAAGTTGATAATATTCAACCTGTACAAACGAATAAAAGCTCAAACCAATTACAGCCAACAAAAATCCAAATACCGTTGCTAAAACCCTCATTAAATATATGTCCAAAAGATTTTTCTTTTACTCCTAAAACAGAAGATAAATTTATTAATATTTTGACAAAAAAATTAAAAGAACTTAACTTAAAAGATAAATGTGTTCAAGTTATTAACCAAGATGAAGATTATAGTGAATCAGATCTAAAAGAATCAGAAGATTAATAACCAACAAATATAGAAATTAATAAGTTGGGAACCAAAAGGCAAAAGTTCTCATATTCCTGAGGCCACGAGTAAATATTATTATCCTAGGACCAGCCTAGTAGATTTAGTCTTTGAGGAAGAAAGTTTAACAAGGCAAACCTATTATAATCCTAAAGTCATATATGAATGGAATATTAACGGAATGGCTAAGTATCAAATATTAACTTATATGCACAGGATGTTAATGTACTCAACAGCCTGTAGGATAAATAGAAAATATTGATAATGGTATTGTAAAAACAATAACTATAGGGTTTATAGGACAACTTAAAGGATGGTGGGATAATATTCTCACTCAAAATCAACAAAATAAAATATTAAATTCTACAAAAATAATTTTTACAACAGACCCAATGCCCCAACAAAACACAAATGCGGTACATGAAGATGGAGTGTACACATTAATCCAAGCAATCATTAAACATTTTATTGGAAAACCTCTCAAAATGATGGATAAAGGTAAAGAACTCTTAATGCACCTTAGATGTTCACCCTTAACCCATTTTAGGTGGTATAAAGATATTTTCCTTACTAAGGTATCCCAAAGAAATGATGCTAATGCAGCATTTTGGAAAGAAAAATTATTTCTGGATTACCTCTATTTGCTGAAAAAGTAAAGACTAGAATAAAAAATAGACATGGTGGTAATTATATTCCTTATGACAATTATACATATGGTGAATTATTTGCTGAATGTACAACAGAATGATTAGCCCTTTGTAATGATTTAAATCTTAAAGCCGAACTTCAAAAACAAGGTCTAACTAGTCGTAAAGAATTAGGTGAATTTTGTCACCAGTTTGGGTATCACGTCCCTCAATCCAAAATACCTAAACATGCAAGAAAAGTCAAAAATCAATTCCAATCTAAAAGAAAATATTATAAGTTTTCTCAACCCACATCCAGTAAAACTCCAAGAAAACCAGTTAAAAAAAAATCTAAAAGTGAAATAACGTGTCATAAATGTGGTAAAATTGGCCATTATTCTAACAAATGTTGGGCAAAACAAAAAATACAGGAATTAAATATAAGTGAAGAGCTTAAAGAAGAATTATGTCAAATCTTACTTAATCCTGAAGAAAATGAAGAAATTGATTCTTCAAGTAATAGTGAAAATGAAATAATGCATATTAATTCTGAAATAGAATCTAGCTCGGCAGAAACCGAGGAAGAAAAAGGTTGCACGGGAAACTGTAATAGTGAAATTGATTATTATAAATCTATTTTACAAATGAATGGTTTAAGTATAAATACTCTTACTAAAAGCCAAACATTTGTCCTGGATCTAATAGACAAAATTGAGGATCCAGAAGAGAAAAGAAAAGTATTAGGAAAATTCTTAGATAATTTTGAAAGGCAGCCAGAAACTGATTCCTTAAAAAAGTCTCATCTAAATTATTCACTAAAAGAAGTTATAAATAGATTTGAAAGCCCAACATATACGGAACCAACAATACAAGAACTAAAACAAGAAGTAAATTTACTCAAAGTAGAAATAAAAGAATTGCGTAAAAAAGTTGAACAAATTGAAAAAGATCAGATCCTATCTAAATTAGAAGAAGTTATTCAACCTGAGAATGACGTAGCCCATCCTCTTATACTAAAACAAGTGTTGAAAATAGTGAGCAATATTTATGTTTAATAGATGAAATAACATATCAAAAATGGTATGTAAATAAATTTGGTCATTAATGAGGAATTCAACATACAAACTATTGATTTAATCGATAGTGGAGCAGATATGAACTATATAAAGGAAGGTTTAATTCCAACTAAATATTTTCAAAAAACAAAATCACCAGATAGTTTAACAACTGCTAATGGTTCTAAAATGCACAAATTATAAATTATCTAATGCTTATATTTGCAATGAATGAATAGATTCTTCATGAATCTTTTCTACTTTAAATGGAAAACAAATTCTTTTTAAATTCATTACAAATCCTCAAACAAAAACAATAAATGAACTTAAAGGAAATCTTATATTCAAAGAGAAACAATTAAATTTCTTACAAAAAGAAATAAGGATTAATGAAATAAGTAATCACTTCAAAATTCCAAAACTTAAAGAGAAGATAAGAGTTATAGAAAATAGAATGAAAAAGGAAATTTGTAATGAGTCACCTACAACTTTTTGGCAAAGAAAGAGGCATGTAGTTTATTTATTTTATGAAAAGGATTTTGATGAAAAGAAAATTCCTACAAAAGCTAGACCGATTCAAATGAATAAAGAATTATTAGAATATTGTAAAAAAGGAAGCCAAGAATTATTGAATAAAAAATTAATCAAGAAAAGTAACTCTCCCTGGAGTTGTGCGGCTTTTTATGTAAATAAGAATTCTGAAAAAGAAAGAGGAATTCCAAGATTAGTAATTAATTCTAAGCCTCTCAACAAAGCCCTAGAATGGATAAGATATCTCATTCCTAATAAAAAAGATTTATTAAATAGGTTAAATGAAGCATATGTTTATTCAAAGTTTGACTTAAAGTCAGGATATTAGCAAATTCAAATAGCTGAAGAAGATAAATATAAAACAGCATTCACGGTTCCATTTGGTCATTATGAATGGAATGTCATGCCCTTTGGACTTAAAAATGCTCTATCTGAATTTCAAAATATCATGAATGACATATTTTATCCTTATTCAGAATTTATAATCATATATATTGATGATATCCTTGTATTTTCAAAAAATATAGATCAACATTTTAAACATCTATTTACATTCTTATATATTGCCAAAAAGAATGGCTTAGTTATTTCTGAAAGAAAAATGCAATTATTTCAAATAAAAATCAGGTTTCTTGGTTATGAAATAGTCGAAGGAACATTTTTTGCCAATAAATAGATCTATAGAATTTGCTTCTAAATTTCCAGATGAAATAAAAGATAAAAAAACAATTATAAATATTTTTAGGAAGTCTTAATTATATTGCAGATTTCTATAAAGATTTAGCAATAGACAGTGCTCCTTTATATGAACGTCTAAAAAAGAACCCTCCAGCTTGGGGTCCCGAGCATACTAAGGTCATTAAGTTAATTAAAATAAAAGTTAAGAAAATTATCTGTTTGTCTTTAGTAAATGAACAATGGAAAAAAGTGGTAGCAACAGACGCTTTTGACATATGTTATGGAGGAATTCTTAAACAGATTAATCCTATTAAGAATAAAAAAGAATTAGTCCGATTTACTTCAGGAAAGTGGAATGATGCCCAAAAGAACTATTCTACAATTAAAAAGGAAATGTTATCAATAGTCAAGTGTATCTCTAAATTTCAAGAAGATATTTTGAATCAAGAGTTTAAATTACGAATTGATTGCCAAGCTGCAAAAGAAGTCTTAGAAAAAGATGTAAAAAATTTAGTATCAAAACAAATATTTGCTCGATGGCAAGTTGTTTTATCTGTATTTGATTTCCAAATAAAATATATTAAAGGAGAATCAAACTCTCTACCTGACTTATTAACTCGAAAATTCTTGCAGGGATCCCCCACTTAATGTCAAGCAAAGGTAGAGCTCAAAGCTCTCGGGGCTCTGATGGCTCGGGCAGAGAAAATTATTATTCCCAAAATTATTATGATAAACAATATCCTCAATTAGGATCATCCTCATCTTCTCAAAAGACAGTCAAAGAAGCCTTAATAGAAGGAGAGGAATTTAATCAAAAAATGATAGATAATCCTATCAAAGAACCAATCATCTGCTTAGAGCAATCAGATCTTAAATGATTTTCAAACCCATTTTATTTAGCCTCAAAGTATTTCGAGCAGAGATCTCATTTTCCTATTAAAGGAAGGAAAACTAGGAGAATTTATGAGATAATTCTTAAAGAAACAGGATCAGTATACTTTGATCATAAATTAAGAAATGCTGAAGTCGCTCAAGGCGCATATACTTTTTCAAAAGCCAAAATCCTTAAAGAACTTACAATGTCAGATTGGGGAACCAATTCGAACTAATTACGGCATTACTTTGCCACTCCAGAACAACAATTCTATTATAATTATTAGGATTATATCGATGCATGGTTAAATGCATTTATTTATAAAAAATCTCAAAGAAAGCACACTTGGTTCTTTCAATTTGATCAGGAATTCTCAAATGAAGAAATTACCAACTGGTTTTTCCTTAATTGGGAAAAAATTGGTCCTAAAAGGGAATATTTACCAAAAAAATTACAACAATTATTCACTGACTACTGCAATATTCACCCTAAATACAGGGATGAATTTTTATATAACTCTAATTTATTCACTGAATATTTAATGTTATTTTTGGCTCAATTTAAGCTACCTTGTATTTGGGCATGGTCTTATAATTGCAATTATGATGCCTTTAATATACCATGTCTAGTAAGGACTTACTCTTTTAAATGGTGGAATAAATTTGACACTACAAAAATTCTTAAAGACGTGATAAAAACATGTACATATTTTAAATAGGAGCTCAAAGCTCAAAAAAGAAAAGAGAAAATGGATCAAGAAGATCCCATTGAGATGATTAAATCAAAAATTTTGAAAAAAAATCCTGGAATCACTCAAGAAACATTAAACACATGTCTTAAAGAAAAAGTAGCTAGCTTTATCAGCAAAGTCTTAGAAGAAGAAGAGACCTGTTCGAAGACATTCAATCAAAGCATGGAAGATAATGAAGATATGGAAAATTATATGGGACTAATTCCGTATTCTCAAGTAGAGACTCGATATAAATAATGATCAAAAAGGATGAAGAAAAAATTCTCAAAGACAAAGCTTAAAGTCAATCTTTCCACTTTTACAAAGCCTAAAGTTACGGGAAGAAAAGACGTTACGAGAAAAAAAGTGTCACGGGAAAGGAAGGCGTCATGGAAAAGGGAAAAGTTTTTCCCACTAATGGCAGACAAAGATTTTTCAAAAGCATCATCCTCAAAAGGTATCAAAAATAGTGGGAAAGAAGTCAAAAGTTAAATAAAAATTGTCTCCCACTAACTTGACCAATAGGAGATATTTCAAAACAATAATGATAACAGTCACTCTTTCGGACTTAAGAATGATTGAAGTCCGTAAACTAATATATATATATATATATATATATATATATATATATATATATAGATGTACTTAGCATAGTCTTAAAAATAAATTATGTTGCTATATCATTTTTCTTATAATTATCATGTTTAACAGCGAAAGGAATCAAATTTGAAATCTCACTCAGTGAACTACAACTTTTGATAGGCCAATTACAGTTTAACTTGAAAATTCTTCTTTTCCTATTTCTAAGTGCAACTTTTGATAGGCCAATTACAATTTAACTTGAAAATTCTTCTTTTCCTATTTTGAAGTGAAGTTTGATGCGCATACGTATGATTATTTACAATGAGCAAAATAAACCCCTTACGAGAAAATTGTAATTTTTTTTTTCTTGGTTTCGGGAAATGATAGTTTGGAATGAAGATATCAACACACACAAGGCCACAAGGCAACTCCATGCTTTTAACATAAAGAGTAAATGTAAAACTGCCGAGGTTGGGATCGAACTGATTTTTACCCATACTTGCACTCATTAACAGCAACATAATCACCAAAGGAGCAACTCAAAAGGAAAAGTAGCACAAGCTTGCGCCACGACAGGGAGCAGCACCCATAACATACTACCAGGCTCGGTCCCCCAGATCCACTGAGAGAGTAAATGTATCACCATGATTTGACAATGCCACACACTACTGCACCACCAGCCAACTGTTGCAGGTATCTCAATTTTGCAGCACTTAAGCACCTAGTCATCTTCATAGACAACCCACAGTAAGATCTCCGGAAACACATGATCAACAAGAACGAGCAGGGAGAGCTGTCATCAAGAGGAGACCTGAGGAATTCTGTAAAGAAAGACCATCGCATCGAACAAAGCACACAGGCAGTAGCTTTAGTGCTTGAAGAAGACACTGTCACTGGAAGCACCCTCTCAAAGAATGAGCTACTCTCAAGTTTCAACGGTGGTGTCTGTGCCCCTTCAAAAGTTCAGATAAAGTAACATAAATTTAAGGCATGCATAAAGCATAGCATCAATTCAAACACTAAAAAGGCTTGGGCTTAATTAAATCATGATACAAATAACTGCAAACTGAGAGGTCATAATCAACTAACTATTCTCGCAATGTTTCAAGACACAATGCCACCAGTTCCTGCTTGTACTCATTTCTTTCAAGTAAAGTAAACCTATAATTGGTGGTTACACAACCTATTGTTCAAAACGAAGTAAATGAATCCAGTCACAGCATTTTACGATGTAGGAGCCAGTTGCCTCAATTTTGCTTGTAAAATTGCCCCTGCTTCATCTGCTATGCTTTTCTTCTTTGTTGCAACCTGCATTTAAAAAGTTCACGTTTATTAAGTAAAAAAAACAATCAAGGGACAAAAAGGCTCCATATTAAGGCAACAGAATGAAATAACTCTTATCACCAACAAAACACACTTTCCAGTAAGTAATACATAAGCATACTGAAGCTAGCAAAGTGTGGCACAGAGAGTAACCAAATGGGTGAAGTTTAGATACTTTGGAGGGTAACAAAAATAAAAAGACAATCTTCCAAACAGGCATGAGTATATTACAGGGAGGAAAATGCTACAGATCCCAAGATTTTGGCTTTAAATCATCTGTCACATAATGCTGTCTCATTTTCTGTCACTCCAATTACTGATTGCCACGTCTAATTGGCTTTTCCCAATTTTCAATCACTTCAATGATAATCCTTAAATACCCTCACGTATTTAATGATAATCCTTAAATAACCTTTCCCATATATTAAACCAAAAACCCGAAAGAGTTTTTATCTCTCCTCCCTCCTCTTCAATCTCGCCTCTAATCTTCTGAAATTGCAAGTCATTCTTCTGGGTGATTTTGATTCTCTCAATTAAGGTAGTCTGAATTCAGATTAGCCAACTGAGCTCTTTCCCCTCCTTTTCGGTTTTGTATCTTCAGTCTCTCCTCAAATCCTCTAATATATGCCTCTCTTTGCTAATCAATCTTGCCAAATTACCTACTGAATTCCAAAAATCAAATAAGATCTTAGCATCAGCGACGACCTTTGCCTTCCCATGATGATATTGAATGGACAAATCATATTCTTTTAAGAATTTTAGCCACCTCTGTGTCATGGACTTGTCTTTTTCAAGCTACCGTGTGGCACTTAACACTCACAACCTGCTTGATCTTGCACTAAGTAAACCTACCAAACTCAAAAGGGACTAGGCACAAGACTTGGACGCTTTCAAGAGGATAGGAAGAAGGCTACTTATATTACTTGGAGAGAACTATTACAAATGATTCTTGGGTTTCTTTGGGTGGTTTGGCCAAATGAGGCCTCCCCCTTTATATAGGCCTCCACCTCCTCAATGGACGGGTGTGATCTATTTACATGAATGGCTAAGATCTATTCTCCAGAACTATACTAGGAAGTATCTAGGATATTTACAAGTGCAAATTCTATAAGGTTCTAATTCAAAAAATAAGAAGAGGCTTCCAGATCTATCTGGGGTTCCCTCGAATAACCGAGGCCTTCTAGAAAGAATTGAGTCTCTTTGTAGGCGGGTCGTTACATTCTCCCCCACCTATGCTTGTGATGCCCTCGTCATGCCTTCCTCCATGAATCTTCGGATATGATCCGCAAACTGCCATAGTAAGCCTTCGGCCTCCTAGCTTCTTCCATTTCACCGGGTACTCTTTATAGTTTGGCACCCCGCGTCTCCTTATGGTCTGATCTCACAAGATCTCCTCTACTTCCTTGTCGAACTGTTGATGCCCGCTTAGACACTCCTCAAGTAGGGTCTTCCATGTCTTCATGATACGGCTTGAGGAAGCTAACATGAAAGACCGGGTGAATCTTCAACTTGGGCGGTAGTTGGAGCCTATACGAGACCTTGCCTACACGCCCCACCACAAGGAAGGGACCCTCGTACTTCCCCATTAACCCTTTATGTACTTTCCTTAAATGCTTGAATTGTTGGGGAGGAGCTTTACCATGACTAGGTCTCCTTCCTTATATTCCATCATTCTTCTCTTTTTGTCGGTCCACTACTTCATTTTCTTAGCCGCCTTGTCGAGGGATGCTCGTGCCAAGTCGACTTGATCATGCCACGCTTTCACTGCTTTGTAGGCCGCCGGGCTCTTTCCATCATAGCTTGCCGCTAAGGCATTTGGCGTAAGAGGTTGTCGCCCAGTGACAATCTCGAAAGGACTACATCCTATAGCCTCACTCCGCTGCATGTTGTAGGAAATATGCGCCACATCTAGGAGTTTGGCCCAATCATGTTGGTTAGCACTTACATAATGCCTCAAGTAGAGCTCTAACAAAGCATTGACTCGTTCTATCTATCAGTTTGGGGATGGAAACTTGTCGAGAAGTTTAGATCCGTCCCCATTTGCTTGAAGAGCTCCGTCCAAAATCTTCGAGTGAAACGGGGATCCTTGTCGCTTACGATCACTTGTGGTACTCCCCAATACTTGACAACATTCTTAAAGAACAACTTGGCCATCTCATCGGCCGTGCAGGTGCGGCAATGAAAGTGCCATACTTTGAGAATCTGTCAACCACCATAAAAATGCTCCCAAATCCTTCCGACTTAGGCATACATGTGATGAAGTCCATGGAAACATTTTCCCACAGGTAGAGATGTTAATCGGGCTGGCTCTAGCGGTTTCGGGCCAGCCCTAGCAGGCTTCGGGTTAGACGGTCCAATTTATCAGGCCAGTGATATTACGACCACCCTAGCGGGCTTCGGGCTAAACGAGTCACTAACGGGCCACGACTAAAAAAATAAATATGTTACAATCTCAAAAAAAAAAAGCTAAAAAATTTCTTAACAAACAATAAACATAATAAATACTAGTGCCAAAGTACAACTTAACTTCCGTCTAAAAGTCTAAAAATACTAAAATTATCATATATTTAAAAACACAACAATAACATCTTCATTCTTCAAACAAAAGAAAAGTAAACAATTTAGACTGATTCTTTCCAACCACAAGCTGCAAAAAGAGTATGTATATGATTAATTCATGGGTATATATATGATTAATTCATGGGTAGATTAACGACAACTACGCTATATCGCAATTCGCACATACATTTGATGGCCAAAAAAAACCACTTTTGAAAAAACACTACTCCATACAAGAACTTAAATAAAGAAATATATAGCAACGGAAACTTAAATAAAAAGACATTTTTTACAAAAAGGAAGTATCACTAGTTCACCACATTTACCACTGAGACATATCATATTGCCTTCTAACTATGCACTATATCAATAATGTTCCAGAGTGAAGTTATCGTTAATTGGGCAAATTTAAAAAAAAAACACATTTTAACCACTAATAGTCTAATTCATCGGTGCATAGATTAGAGAATCAGAGATGTTCAAACCTTGATAGTGACGCCGTAGGTGGGTACTGGCCACTGGATAGACGGACTGTCGTGGGTGGGTACTGGCCTACTGGGTAGCTGGATTGTTGGATGCGAGAGGAGCTGAGGAGGAGTCCCACCGAAGGCGAGAGAGGAATTGCGATTGCGGGAGATGGCAAAATGGCTGACGGGACTACCGCAGTGACGTAGTGACGCTGACAAATTAGAGTTTCAGTGACGGTGACGGCTTGCATAGTTGTGTTGTGAGCAAAGGACGAGAGCGAAAGACGAGGGACGAGAGCGAGAGACGAGAGATGAGAGCGAATGAGAGTTTGAGAGAGAAACCACTCAACCAGACCAGGCACGCCGCACGCAGAGTCGCAGACCTTGGCCCTATTGCGAATTGCAAATTTACAGCGGCATTAAAGGGGGTAAAAGGCTAGGGTTCTAAAAATTATTGAATTTACTCTTTTGCCCCTCAGCCCGCGGGCCAACCCGAAAGCCCGACTGGCCAACCCGTGAAACCTGCAGCCCAATAGGGTCAGCCCGTTTAGCCCGAATTTGTAAACGGTCCAAAAAACTTCAACCCTAACCTTGATTTTTTCGGTTTAAACGGGTCGACCCTACGGGCTGTGACCCTTTTAACATCTCTACCCATAGGCCATCAGGTAACGGCTCCAGTAGACCTCCAGGTTGTAGGCTGCTGTTGTTCGATCTTATCCTGCTGGCACACCAAACATGTCCGTACTTATGTCTCCACATCGTCAAGCATGCGCGGCCAGTAGTAAGATGCTTCCACAAATGCCAACGTTCTTTTAATACCAGGATGGCCAGCCCACTTAGAATCATGACATTCTTTTATCATCACCCTTCGTAGGTCACCCTACTTAGGTACGTAGAGCCGATCACCCTTCGTAAAGAGTAAGTCACCCTTTAGCCAAAACCATCGAGTCTTTCCTTCACAAACCAAACTGATCAAATTTTGGCTAAGGGGTCATGTTCTAACCCTTCCTTTATCCGGTCCAATAACGAGAACTGTGGTCTCATAGCAGCAAACTTCGCCTTTCTACTTAAAGCGTCGGCCACGACGTTCGCCTTGCCAGGTTTGTACTCGAACCGGTAGTTGAATTCTGCCAAGAACTCTTGCCATCGAGCCTGTCTAGGACTAAGCATCTTCTGTGTTTGGAAGTAGCTCGTGGCAACATTATCCGTCTTGATGACAAAGTGAGAGCCGAGCTAATAATGTCTCCACGTGTGCAAACAATGAAACATGATGTTTGTCTTACATAAGAACTCCTCCAATACAAAGTCTAAAGCATCTGTGTGCAACATGATGTTCGGCTCTCATAAGCATCCGTGAGCAGCTCGAAGGGGCTTAGTGATGTCGGGCAAGCACAAGACAGGTTCCTCCATCACGGCTTTTTTCAAATCGTCAAAAGCCTCTTGACAATTGTTATTGCAACTCTACACCCTATTCTTCTTAAGCAGATCCGTTAAAGGGGCTGCCCTCGCCGAGTAGCCCTTTATGAACTGTTGATAATAGTTAACCAAGCCAAGGAACGACCACAACTGTGGTACCTTGGTTGGTGGTTCCCATCCTGGATTGCTTTAACCTTGGCCACATCCATCATGAGCTTTCCATCCTTTATCTTATGCCCTAGGAACATAACCTCCTCTTGGGCAAATGAGCATTTCTCCAACTTAACATACAATTCATTCTCGCGTAGTACTTGGAGAACATGTCGCAAGTGATCAACACGTTCCTCCAAAGTATTGCTATAGATGACAATGTCATCCAAGTAGACTACGACGAACTTGTCGAGGAACGGATGGAACTTGTTCATCAACGTGCAAAAAGTAGTAGGGGCATTTGTGAGACCAAACGGCATGACTAAGAATTCATAAGAATCATACCTCGTCACGCACGTTGTCTTCTCCTAGTCGCCTTCGGCAATCCTTGCTTGATAGTACCCCAATCACAAGTCCAACTTCGAAAAGTACTTGGCCTTGCTAAGTTGATCAAACAAGTCTGCAATGAGAGGGGTACTTCTTGATTGTGACCTTGTTTAGGGCCCTATAGTCAATGCACATCCGCAAGGACCCATCTTTCTTCCTTTGGAACAACAAAGGGGCACCATATGGAGATTTCGAAGCTCGTAAGTAGCCAGACTCAATCAACTCCTTTAATTGCTTCTTCAATTCCTCCAACTCTGGTGGTGCCATGTGATAGGGAGCCATCGCAGGTGTTTGGCACCTGGCTCAAGCTCAATCTAATGATCCACCTCATTCCTAGGTGGTACTTTCTTTGGCAATTCCTTTGGCATCACATCCTTGTAATCCGCAAGGACGTCTTGTATCTCTTTCGGGGATTCCGAAATGATGGGGTCAAGCACTTCCCCATCCGGCGATTCTCGCAAGACCGCCAAGTAACAAGGCTCCTTATTGAAACCTTTCTTAAATTGCATAGCCGAGAGTAACTTGGCTTCTACCTTGGTACCCCTCTCGGTTAGCAGCATACATGTATTGCCGCCATCTAGAATGCATAGTGAATTAGCGAAAGGCATAGAGAAGGCTTTTACCTTGTCAAGGAACTCCAATCCAAGCACAAGTTTAAAGTTGTCCATGGCACGACGACAAATCCATCGAGCCAACCCATTCTCCGATTTCAATCTTTACGCCTCGAGCTATTCCATATATTGGTTTGACATTTGAGTTTACCGCATTGATAGTGCCACTCTCCTTCGTAGTACTAAGCACAAGCCTCTTGGCTTCTTCCATCGAAATAAAGTTGTGTGGCGCCAATGTCGACCAACGCATGAGTAGGCAACCCATTCACATTGGTTTCGACGTACTTGAGACCTACCCTTGGCCGCCGCCCTACGTGCCTCCGCCTTTGCCTTGATAGCATGCAGCACTTGTAAGGACCCCATGCAAGCTTCTTCCCTTTGGGCTTCTTTCTCCTCATATTCGGCCATCATAGCATGAAAGCCTTTCTTCCTAGGACAGTGTGCCTCACTGATGAAACAAGTGTTTGGGGCCTTGGACCCTTCCTTGCCCCTATCACCTTGCTTCTCTTACCCTTTCCAAGTAGGTGGTTTACGAGTGACATCGAACTTTCCTTGGGCTTGTTTATCTCCCCCACCTTTTCCATTGGTTCTCTTCTTGTCTTTCAACTTTGACGGCTCCTAGCTATAATCGACAAATGACTCCACAACAGCAATGGAACTAGCAAGGTCTTGCGACCCACGCCGCTTGAGTTCAATCTTGGCCCAAGGTCGCAAGTCATCCATAAAATAGAAGATAGCTTCCTTGTCGGCTAGGTCCGGTATTTCAAGAGTAAGAGTTGTAAACTCTTTCATATAGTCTTTAACCAAACTCGTGTGTTTAAGCCTTCGGAGTCGGTTTCTAGCTTCATCCTCATTGTCTAGGTAGAATTGCTTCTTAATTTCTCAAAGAAAATCAGCCCAGTGTCTATGACAAATGTACCATTAGCGATGTCATTCGAGCGTCGTCACCACCATAAAGCCGCTTTATCCTTCAAGTAAAGGCTAGCGGTCATCATCCTCAATTTTAGTCACTTGAAAGTACTCCTCAAGTCCCCACAGAAGTTCTCGAGCTCCCTCACATTCCTGTTGCCAACAAACTTTCATGGCGTCGGGACTTCGATCCTTGGGGCAGCCCTAACGGTACTTACCTCGCCAACAACGGCCTTCTTGCATAGTGCCCAATCCGCTTGCACTTCCTCCAATTGTTAGTGGAAGGCATTAAGTTCCTCTCCAACTTCAGTGCGCAAAGACGCGATCTCGCCCAGCACCTCGTCGCGGAGGGCAAGAAGCTCTTTCCTTAGGTCCCCACCTAAGAAGTTGAGGGTGGTTTTGACGCCAGTATGGATCTCCGCGTCCTCCGACTCCAACCCGTCAAGGAGTTGGTGGACGTCCTCAAATTCATGCACAAAATCCCCAATCAAAGTCTCCACTCCGACAACCCTCCTTTCCAGCTCCGCCAGTGCGTTCCTAGACTTGCTTCGATGCCCACCTCCTTGTGCACGGGCGCAACACTGGGATTAAAATTGTTATTGTTATTGCTCTTTGTCATTGCCTCGAGCAAAATACCAATTGTCCTTGTCTTTTTCAAGCTACCGTGTGGCACTTAGCACTCGCAACCCGCTTGATCTTGTACTAAGCCTACCAAACTAGGCACAAGACTTGGATGCTTTCAAGAGGATAGGAAGAAGGCTACTTATATTACTTGGAGAGAACTACTACAAATGATTCTTGGGTTTCTTGGGGTGGTTTGGCCAAACGAGGCCTCCCCCTTTATATAGGCCTCCACCTCCTCAATGGACGGCCGTGATCTATTTACATGAATGGCTAAGATATATTCTCCAGAACTGTCCTAGGAAGTATCTAGGATATTTACAAGTGTAAATTCTATAACGCTCTAATTCATGAAATAAGAAGAGGCTTCTAGATCTATCTATGTTCCCTCGAATAACCGAGGCCTTCTAGAAAGAATCTCAACCTACGTGGCAGAGCATGTCATTTGTTAGTTGTGGCCCCACAATTAAGTGATCTGCTTCCAACCAATCATTTGCATTGCCACATGAATTGGGATCGAAAGTTGGGATAAAATATTGGGATCACTAGCATTAATGCAGGGAATGTCCTACTGGATTTAAACTATACTACCTTTGCCATTTCCAACAGAACTCTTGCATCACAGGATACTTAACTCAACCCACCTCAACTCAACTTAGTAATCACTTGGATACACAATCATTAATTTAAATTACACATGACAAATCATAAACGACACTTGAATTCTGAATGCAAAACCACGTTCAGGTATATACTTCTATGTATATGATAACAATCAAAGAAAATGTGCTTGTTCATGTTTTCTAGTTTCTACACCAAGAGCAAAAATAGTGCAAATAAATGCCTTTGAGAGAGGAGAGAAAAGAAAAGCAAGAAAAAAAAAAGATAATAAAGGGAAGAAAGAAAATGAGTAAGATTTGTGTGCAGACTAACGCAAAAGAAAGAAAAAGAGCAAGGTTTGTGTACAGACACTGTTTTAACCCAGCAAAGAGAAGCTCATCATTGATTATCTACAGCTTAAAATTTGGATCCCCAGTCTATCAGCACAGATAATGATCCAAATGCATATCAACTTCACTAACCCTTCTCCTTTCATTTGTCTTGCGCGGTGCACTTGAGTGACAAGAATAAAAGGTACACTTCACTTTTATTCTCCTATACTTGTTCTTCATCCAAACAAGACCAGGTAAAATGGGAGAGGAGAGAAGAGAGAGAAATTAAAGTAACACAATGTTGACAATGATAAAGATTTACCATTAATGATGATATTTGGAGGGACAGGAAGAATCTTGAGCCGTAGGTAATGAAGGTCAAGTTCTTCTTTGGGCATTGAAACCTTGTACATTGGTTAGAGGAAGTCTCATGCTAATAATGATAACCATTACTAGTATTTATGCACCTGAATTTTCGCTCTTGTTGTAGATGAAGAACCCATACTTACCTAGTATTTTCTCTCTTTCTTTGCCAACAATGTGAAGATTCTCTTGGAATTAGAGTGATTTATAAGTTCATCTTTGTGTGTGTATGCGTATGACTGCGTGTCAAATCCCTTTTTTTTTTATAAGTAAACTTCTTACATAATATTTAGAGCTTGCGACACTTGAGCATGTGAATAATATGATTTTCAGGGCTGCACTAGAACGGTTCAGTTAGGTTCTGGTCTATAAGCGGAAGTCAACCAAGATGCATCTGGAGGGAATTGGAGCAGAGGAGCAAGTGCTGCCAGCAGGTGGAGGCGGTGGAGCCAAGCTAAGAAAGCCTCACCTATGCGACAGCTCATCTCTTTAGAAAATCTGTTAGCTGACCACATTATCGACTTAAAAAATCCGAACCCTCACCTAAGATCAGATTCAACCTTGTAACAAGGACTCTTCATTTCACTTGTCATACCTGTGACTGACATAACACATCGCGGACATGGGTGTGGGTGTGGGATCTGTGTCGGATTCTTAAAGTTGTAAATGGAAACCCCAACTCATGCATTCAATCAAGTTTTTGAAATTTTCAAGTTATCTGTCGGATATCAAGGTGACATTCTTTGCACTGTTTAAATCCGAAGGACACAGACAAGACTTAACTCTTAATGTAATAACCAAGCATATCATATGCATGTTAATCATATAATTATGTGCATGCATTATTAATGTGATTATCGTGGTTCATAATGTTGATTTGATGAGTCGTAAACTCATGATTTCATGTTTCGGTACTTTACTTTCTTGCATTGTTTCGTAGCGTAAATTGATCTGAAATGAAAGAGATGAACCACGATACTTTATACCTAGATATACTTGATGTTATAGAAGTTTCATGTTGTTAAATTGGACTTTGAAAAAGTAGCATACATTGTGTTAACTTGAAGTTACAAAACGAAAAAGTTGTTGAAATTGTGTTCGATTTCGTGAACTTTCTCGTGACTTTAAATCGATCCAAGAATGATATCGAACCCTTGGGGACATCCTTTGATGTGTTAAAAGTGTTGTACAATCATACCTAAGGGTGTACGAGCGATCGAATCGAGAAAACGGGGCAAAACGAAAAAATTACCCGTACCGATAAACAATGCGCGCGCACAGACCTGCGCGCCATACGGACAGAACAGTCTAGTTTTGAGTTTTTGATTTTTTTCTTGATTTCCACCTCATGCTTGGCCTTCCTTATCTGGTCTAGAACGTGGGTAAGACCTGAAAAAACATATATCAGCTCTCTAAACTCAGAAAACTCCCAAAAATATCTCTCAAATTCTCCAAAATTCTCACAAAATTTCACTTTTTGACCTAGGATTTGTGTGTGTTCTTGCAAGTGTTTTGTTCTTCCAACCAAGGCAGCAACAAGGGGCTTGTTTAGGGGAGTTTGTGGCTGTGTTTATCACTGAAATACAGGGGAGAATCAAGGGTTTAGCTCTTTGATTTGGTAAGGGACCATTAACTTGTTCATGTTTGTGTTTAATCGGTTTATTTCGGCTATTATCAATTGCTAAGTTGTTATTATGGAAAGTTTGTGATTTTCAGCCGTGCTATGATGTTTATTAGGCTGATATGATTATGGGTATGCGTTAATAAAGTGTGTTGATGTTCATATGAGCCTTGAAAGTGTTGTTAATCACGTGTATACTTCGAATTGGTGAAACCGACAAGAATTAGACTTGAACAAAGTATGTGACATAGCTGAGATTTAGGGTTTGTGATTTAATATTGAATGATTTGAGATGGTTAAAGTGTTCATTATGTTGATTTGTGAATCTAGAACTCGAATTGATCCTTGGAGGATAACTGAAATGCCGAATTTGTAACCGAATATGGAATAAAGTGTGAACTTGAACTTGACTAACCGGATGTGCACATTCAAATACTAACTTTCAGGAGGTTTTGGTTGACTACCGATTGTCACGGGGCGGAGTGTAGTGATAGTCTGGTTGTGGCGACCTTGATCCGGCCTGTCTCCCTATTTCTGGCCAAAGTAGGGTTTACACCACGTAGATTGTTGGACAAGAGTGGTGTTGTCACATGGATGCCAAGGTTGTAGGGACTTGGGGCATGTTGACTTGTTCCGCGGAATACTTGATGTATGAATTACATTGGTACTATGATTTGATATGAACTTCAAAGCTGAATGGTGTATAAGGGGTTCCGGTGAGTCGGAGGTGTACCTCGACTCTTATATCCTGTTACATGTGATCTTTACTTGTTAAGTACGTGATATGAACTGTTGTTAGCTCATTACTTTGTAGGTTAGTCATTGTTTCCAACTGGTATGGGACAGTTGGCAGTCGTGATCCTTCTTACGCTGGTAATGGAACTTAGTTAATCATAGTTTATGTTGAATACTTGTGACTTATTTGGTTATAACCTATGTCGATTATATGCTGCTTGTGATAGCATCTATTACTATTGCATACATGCATAACATGCATAAGTTTAGTGGAATCTTACTGGGTCATAGGTGACTCACCCTTTCATTATTGTTTTTCCTTAGATCGGAGCGAGGCAAAGGGTTCACGTACGTGAGGCTGTGCAGCTCGCCGCGAGATTAGAAGGTTGTTATTCTTTTGGGGTAGACTTTATTGTGTATACGTTAGACAGTGGTTGTTATATTGTCTAGGTTTCAAACACTGTTTCTGTTGTATTGTATATAAAGGCTAGATGCCTTCTTTGTTGGTTTGTATATTGGTTGGTTGAATTGTGAACACTCAGTTGTGTATTTCCAGTTTACGAGGTTGGATGGCTTATCGCCATACTTTTATTTCCGCTGTTATATTGTTTATCAGGTGGTTATTTTGATTATGTTAAGCTGGGTCATGCCCGAATTCAGGCTACGTGTAGTGGCTTGAATTGGGGTGTGACACTTAAGGCTACATCAAAGCCCACTGTTGGCTACCATGTGCTGACTGTGATCTGGTTCACCATCTCCATAGCATTTTGAGGGTGGCCTAGAGCTTCTTAACAACTTTTCTCGCTAGAGTCCTAAGACTCACCAATGCGCACTTGCAAGCTGCCATGGTGGTGACTGTCCAATTCTGGTTGATCCTGTTTATATCGTAGCTGCTACGCGACTTTTTCACCGATTTTGCTACACTATTTAATTGGATTAGAATTGGGCAAGAATGACCGGGTGTTTTCTAGAGAAACATAACGTTTACATTATACAATGAATATCAATGTTATATTAGAGTATCCTATAAACTATTGTCAGGATATAGGATCTACATGAAATATATGTCTCTGACCAGTAGATATGTACTCCTGTCCTATTATTTGACTACTTTCAACCATGTCCAAGTTTCCTAAGATTTTTGGTATTACAAACTAGAAACTAAGATAGAATACCCACAATGTAACAAAGCAATTGGCCTAAAATCTCTGACCTTTCATGTATCAATACTTCTTAGGCACTAGATCAATGAAAGTAGAATTAAACCCAATGAAAAGTGCTATTAGGACGAACAAAAGGGAAAACTTTTGAATCTCACAAGATTATATTAATGGAACCCCAAAATCCTTACATTTTCAAACAGATGTCATTGAGAAGCCATCCAGCCATCAGCTTTATTATTACCTAGTACCCATTTAGCAACGGTAGCCTTTACGTTGTTTTCACAAAAAGGTCTCTGCAATTTGTCACTCCTATCAACAAGTAATGGATTCAAGGTTTGACCCTCAATAATATATCTTCTAGGCATACAATCCTCAAAAGACAACTTCTTTTGAGAACAACTATTCACATCTGGGCATATCCTTCTTAGGCACTAGAGCAGTGAATAAGAATTCCTACAAACAATAGTACAAGCATAAAAACCAGAGGTGGGGTGACAAGTCTCTGGCAACAAATTAACACCCTCCCCTCCCCCCCCTGGAAAAAAGAAAGGAAAACAAAAATGAAAACAAAATAATAAAAGAGCGTTAACCAACTTAGTGAACAAAAGAAGCTCACGGATAAAAATTTAATCAAGTCCTTGAAATTTAAAAAGAAGAAACAGATGAAGCAAGGAACCAATTTTTGGCTAACCCTTGCATAAAAGAAAGGTAAGGCAAAAATCAGAGCTGCCAAGGCATCTCCAACTCTGTCTATAGAAGATGCAGGTAACTTCCAACATTAAAGAGCATAATCGCTCAGAATATCTAGATTCTTCATCTTAGAGACTAACAGACAAGAAAGATAGGAAACATACCTCTAAAAGTTGGTCATAATTCGACTTGAGCAAGTTGATTTTACGTTCACAGTAATCTTTTCCTTCCTTCATTGTTTTCTGACCAAGAGAGAAGAAAACAAAACACTTGAGCCAAAAATGGAAATAAACAAAGATTTGTAGGAGCATGCAAGATGACAAGTGAAAGGAGCAGTATATCCTACATAATGCTATCTCTACTGGCAGCTTCTGTATATGCTGAGTTCAGTTAAACTCAATAAAGTATAGCGGTCAACGAGGACTTGAACTTAATACCTACCAGCTAGCTAAATATGTTCAGAGAACTACAAAACTGGAAATTCCTCATCAAAAACCCCATTAATGACAAGGGTCCTCCTAACAAGTGCTCTCTTCAAAAGTAGAAAACTTACAACACTGGCATTGGAAAAGTGCACTTTAGGGAGAATCCCAGTACAAAATCATTCCAAATTTGGCTTCTTAAAACAGTGCCATAAGGGGGGCCGTTCTTAGCATTTTCCTATGAACGGTCACCTTCCCCACCAACTAGCTAATTGTTTCGAGGGCCGCACAGTTACTTAAATTCCATCCTATTGAAACCCCCTCAAGGTGCTTTTCAGTAAATACTTCAAATTATAATACAATACTCCCTCCATCCCAAAATAAAAAAACTACCCACAATTTGACTTCTATTAGTCGGCGTGATTAAACTTTGACAGAAGAATTACAAAAATCAAATAATCCTGACAAAATTCTAAAATTTGCAATCGATAATATTATTAAGGTAGTTCCATTGATGGAAAATATATTACTTAAAACAAGATAAATGTATGTTAAATATTGATTTGATATAGTTAGGTGTTGACGTTTCAATATAGAAAGATGACATTTGTTTTGGGATGGAGGTTATGCATTACACTCGCACCTTCCCGAGCCCTAAAATGCAAAGAAAGAAGGAAAAGGCAACGAACCTCAATGAAATAACCAGTACCAACGTCAACTAGAACTTTGTCAGCATCATCTAGGGTTCCAGGAACATAAAGCGACGCCGTTAGAGGAACCAACATCTTTTTCCCTGGAATCAAAATTAGACATTACAAATGTGAATACCTTAACTGTTCCGTAGATACGGCCATACCGTTCCATATCATTTAAGTTCAATTTCATTCGAGTGACAGTTCAAAATAAGACGGAACGGAATCACAATTATTGAATACTAAAAGACGGTGAATTTGTTTTATATATATATATATATATATAGAGAGAGAGAGAGAGAGTGTGTGTTCGTGTGTGTGTGTGTGTGTTTTGACCTTGCGGACGGAGGGAGAGGTCGTGGAGGGCGTTGGAAGCGAGGTCGAGACGAGTGGTGGCAGTACGGATATTGGTGAGACTGTCTTGCAGGAGATTGACTTCGAGATCCGTCTGCTCTTTCACTGCTTTCAGCTGTTCCACGCTCATCATCTCCAACTCCGGTATTCTCCCTCCTCCGACGCTTCCGGCTTTCGACGCCATTACTTCCTCTCTCTCTCCTCTCTCTCTCTCTCTCTCTCGTGTAGTTGTTACTCTGCTCTCCCTAGTCTCTACGTCAACGAGGAGACGTTTTGAGGTTAAAATCTAAGTTTATTTATATGTTTTTTTAGCTAACACTATTTCAAAATCGCCCTTATAGCTCAGATGGTAGAGCGCCAGTCTTGTAAACTGGAGGTCCGCAGTTCGATTCTGCGTGAGGGCATTCTTTTTTGGATTACTTTTTTCTTATCAACATATAATGTGCACGCATCTGTATTTTGTACGCATTATAATATGGCATTTGGTTGTTATAGTGCATAGCTCTTCAGTTTTATTGCATTTTTTTAACTTTCACATCTTCTTTCAACATTTACTCCATTCGTAAATGAGTACTAAATTTAGTGAATAAATTAATGTAACATTTTATATGTTATCTTGTTGACTTCACGTTTTAATTGATGTAAAACATATAGATGTAAAATAACATGACACTTAAATTGAGCATAATATAGTGAAAAACGTTTTAGTTCAAATAATTAAGCCTTGATATCAATCATTTCCAATTCACTCCTAGAAATGGTGAACAAGTCTTACCAAAAAGGCTTGGTGAAGATAATTGTCGATTGTGTTTTCTGTATACTTGTGTCAATTTCTCCCTTCTGAATACGATCCCTTTAAGAAATGATGTATGATTTCAATATATGCTTTGTTATTTGGTGTAGCACTAGATTGTCTTGTAACAACGAGACTTGTATTTTTACACAAAACTGGAGTACGATCAATATGCCTTTCCTAATAGTAATACATGTCCATCCACTGGCCCAAATGAGGTCCCTCCAAGAAATCTATGTATGATTTTATAAGCTTAGATCGTATAGGGTTCAAAAGATGGCTCCCAACGCGACTCCAACAACGCATGCCTATTCACTTGCTAAAAGAGCATATAGGTCAAATAGGCCCACCTAAAAAGGACCCATTATATGCCCACTTAAAAGTTTGGGTGACTACTTATAAGTTTATACTACTTGTCACATCTATTATTCAATGTAGAATTCGAGTTTTACAATAATCATTATTTCAATTATCCAGGGACTCTAAGAACAAAGTTTATTCATGACCCCAATGATGGATGGATATGACGATGATCTGTTTATTTTATTTAGTTAAGAAGGTGATTTGTTCATATCAATTTATGCTTACTTCGACTTAATTCACATTTTGGGGAGAGTCCAATAATGCACCCTCACGCTTGGCTTATACATTCAAATTAGCTCTTCGGTGCTGATCACAAGAGTCAATACAAGGTGAATAACCTAAAGCAGAAACCCACTACCACCCGAACTAACCCCTACATACGGCAGCTTGTTTTGGTTTGATAAGTTTTAGCACAGCCTCAATCTGCGGGATACTATTGAAGGAGTACGTAGAATACTGAACTCTGGAGCACAAGGCCCATAATAAGTTGTGCCCCCTGTAGTTTAATCACTAGGAATAATTGCTAGCGACCCCCTTTCACAGATTTTCAATCACTTTAGGCTATCATTTTTTTTTCCAATCGCTTAAGTCCATTTTAATTGATAAATTGACCAATTGTTCAAAAAATGTCCCTATAACAACCTAAACAACGTTTTAAGCATTGTATTCCTTTTATTTTTCTCATGTAAATTCTCCCTTTCATTCCAATCATTGTTTACTTTGCTACAGCCTTCATTTCTCTCTCTCTCTCTCTCTCTCTCTCAATTTCTTTACATGCCCAGTTCATCATCAAAAAACAAGATCATTATAATTTTTAAAATTATTTTAATTCTTTGTATTTTTGTTGTATCAATATTGTTCACCAATAGCTGAATGCCGCCACAGTGAAACGGGGATCGACCTACCCAGTCAGGTCGCGGGGGTTGAAGGGGTAACGCCCCCGAAAGGGAAATAAATTCCAGCCTCATCCCGATGTGGAAATTCAAAAGGAAAATGACCACTTTTTTAGAAGTGTCTTGAATAGCTCATTTAATCTTTAATTCCTTAAAATTCACAATATATTGTGCATCGAAAATAAAAGTTATTCATCGTAATGCATAAAAATAATACTTTTTTAATACAATTTTGTGCATCGCGATGCTCACTTTGATGCATCGCAAGTGTAATGTTGTGCATCGCGATGCACAAAAATAATACTTTTTAGTACAATTTTTGTGCACCGCGATGCATCAATTTGATGCATCGCAAGTGTAATTTTGTGTATTAGTATTGTTTTGTGCATTGCGATGCACTTTTGATGGATCGCAAGTGTAATGTTGTGCATAGCGATGCACAAAAAATAGTACTTTTTATGCATCGCGATGCATCAATTTTGGAACGGATGCATGTGAAGGCCAAAATGATGGGGGTGGAGGCCAAAATTATGGGCGTTGAAGGGATTCTACCAGATTCGTCCTACCTGGCAAGGTAACCATGGCACGTGGCAAGCTAGGCAGGCCAGGTAGACAAACCGATGAGAGTTCGTTGCCCAACCCATATCAGAGGCGGATCATTTCTGACAATCACCGAGGTATTCCTAACAAGCTGAGAGCTTGTTGACCTCAACGAACGGCAACTTATACACTCCGTCGTATCAGGTCGTCATCTCAACGGACGACCTCGGCATACAAGCGACCAAGTCATCATCTCAATGGACGACCTCGGCATGCAAGCGACCAGGTCGTCAACCCGTTGAACGACCACGACTTTAATCTTTACACGTGGCAGACATCACGACATCAGATGCACTAGGTGGACGAAAGCCGAGGTGACATGTACCCACTTGGGTACGATGACCTGGTAACCATGATCTACCAGGTCGGCTACTTTGTCAACAGACCCTCCCAGGACGCCGACCTCGGGGATCTACAGTGCGACCTGAAAATGTCTCAGACCGGTCACAGGGACATCTCGAGACCTGAACATATGCCAGGCCAACCTCGACAGTACCCCTGGGCAGCTCGGCATAAGTAGAGTCATTTATGGAATCATCTCTCAAATTGGGCAGAATCCTATTACAATTCTACTATCATTAGTCCTAAGAAAACTCATAATCATGGTCCGCAAGATCCGGGATTTGATCATATCATATTAAGTCTGAAACTGATAAGGATTGTGATTGAATCTCTTATAAATAGCACCCTCAAAAGCATCATACGGTACGTGCAAATTACTTACTAAAGTTATACTTTGTTAGCGCCTTATATTCTCTACAGTATCGCTGATTCTCATGCCAGAGGGTTATTGCTGGGACAACCCAGCCCCCCTTAAGATGTTTTCTGTTGGTCACAGGTCTTAAATTTCTTCTCTTCAAAGAGCAATCCCAGCAACGTCAGCTAGAATTCTACTAGACTACACACGTGGATCAGACTTGGTCACCTACAACATTTTTTGTGCGATTAGGCGTGACACCCAAAAGTATGGGCGTGACGATCATTTTAAACTCTTAAGGAATTTTCATACATCGCGATGCAACAAAAGAGTACTTTTTAGTACAGTTTTATGCATCGCAATGCACACTATGAACTACGATGCATTAATTTTGTTTTGCGATGCATAGCATGTATGTTTCATGTTTTTTAAGGGCATAGACAACATTTCGCAACAAAAGTGTCATTTTCGGTTTGAAACAATTATAGAGGACTAAAGCGATTGAAAATTTATTAAAAGATACCGGCCCAAATTTTGCCCAAATCACTATTTGCCCATGCCTAGTTTGTATATCCTAGGTGCTAAATACAACACCCCTTGAGGAAATACCGTTTTGCCCCTCATTATGTAAATGAGTATTTACACCAAACCCGCTCAATTATGTATTTAGCGCAAATGGACCCCCTAAGTGTGAAATTTGGGATGGCCGCTTAGGGATGACGGCTTTTCAAGTGATGGCTGCCTATGGGTGGCAGTTCTACCCACGATGTCTGCCTAGGGGTAGCGGTTCTACCAACTTTTGTTAAAATTTTAAAATTTTCATTAACTTTTTAAAGAAAATGTTAACTATAGGGGTTGAAAGTGTAAAAAAAACCTGATGAAATAATGAATGACCACCTAAATTAAATAGATGTTTGGAATATGGCTGTCTAAGAATGTCAACCTTAATTAATTAATTTATTTATATTTATAACACTTATAAATATAAATTTTTATAAAAAATATATAAATAAAATAATAATTACATCAAAAAATATTATATTTAATATAAACTGAGTGTTGTATTTGGCGGATCTTGTATACTGGCCCAAAGCCATTCCATGCACAGGTGAAAATTAAAGTCCATAATCAAGGGAAAAGTTGCTTCCTTTCATTTCAATGATGAGGTGTCTTCATTGATTGCCCTGGTCCCACTACTTTTTTCTTCAATAATGAAAAACAGCAATAAAGGACATTATCAAGGGATTTGTGACCATTTCTTTCTCACCCATCAACATACTTACCCAGATAAATAAATAAAAAACAAAACATGTTTTTAAAAATAATACGAATTAATTCAGAACAATTATTAACATCTTTAAAATAATTTTTTCTTTTTGCGCACATATCATCCTTAAAATAATTGTTTATAGAAAACTACCTGTTTAATTGAAAGAAAACATACACAATCAGACATACGGAGTAACACTCGTTTGTACACCATTACTAAATATTAGTGTACAATCTCAACGCCCTTAATTGGTGAATAACTAATAATAAATAACTAAATATGAGTGTGTGTATATGTATTTATGAGAGAAATTAGTGTTATTCACCATTATAGTACTGATATTGTACACCAACGTTAAATGTTGATATACAAATTCAAACTAGACTTTTGAAAATTTTGGTGCAAAAAATCCAGTAAATTACCAAAAGCATCATACGGTTGAAGATTTGTTAATACATCGTACTATTGAAGATTTGTTAATAAGAAAATATTTTTTGTTGTTGATAATAATTAACTATCTCCGTCTTAAAATAATTATCATTTTAGTAATTTGTACACAGATTAAAGAAGCTTTCAAAAAAAATAATGTACTCTTATTTAAGTTTATTTATTGTAGTAGATAAATTGCAAGAATATTTTTTTTCTTTTCTCTTAACAATCCTCTTTAATGAGGGTAGTAAATAAAAAAGTTTTGGTAGATTATGGATAAATATTTTTTAAAATCTCATAACGATAATTATTTTAGAACAAAAAATTTTATTGAAACAACAATTATTTTTGGTACGGAGATAGTAATTAAATAAGTAAATCTTCCCATACTAAAGAAAAGACTCAATTTCTTTTGAATTTTCTTTCTTGTACTTCTTGATACGAAACAAAACCAATGACTGATGACAACCTACCCAAAAAAACTCCAATAACCACGGGATTTGCTCTGCCTAATGCTCTACCCAAAGCCCTCGGGATGTGTCACCTAAATTCTTCCCAGGCTACAAAATCTTTTCCTCCCTCACCCCCACCACCCACCCCCACCCCTAATCCAAAATGATTAGCATTATAAGTTTACAATCTCCAGCACACACCCACACACACATACTTTGTTTATCCACTAATCACTAGAAATCAATCAACTTTTGTTTTGTTTGCCAATAAAGACCAGACAAAAAGTACAAAGAAGAAGACGAATACAGAATCATCCATTTTTCTCTTGGTAAAGGGGAGCAGTTTTTTACCTCCACGAGATCAATAGTGCAAACAACCCACAACAAATAAAATTCATTCAAGCAACTTGAAAAAAAAAAGAAGAATCCAAAAATATATTTTAAAAAGGTAAAAAAAAAAATTTAAAAAAAAAAAGTGGGTTGGGGTGGGGGTGGGGGAATGGAAAAACCAGGTCGTTCCTTGGCTTTTCTGTGTTTGGTCCCTTACTTGAACTGGCCAGCCTAATCTAACCTTCACCTAATGGGTTTCATTCCCCAGCTTTTCATCCCCACCTCTTCAATTGTGGTCCACCATATTTCAGCATGTGCAAAGTTAAGCTTACATCAAAAGTAGAATTTTAAACCTATCAAACCCAGTTTGGGACCCTATCCCTTCCCCTCTGCAACCTGAATATTATTTTCATTTCATTTTTATGCCTGGTTTGGCAGTAGTTCATGTTGCGTGCACCTCGACTCATTCACCACTTGCTCAAGCCAACCAAAGGCAGTGCACCTCGACTTATTCACCACTTCCTTCGAGCCGACCAAGGGTAGAGTCCATCCACACCAACCTAAAAATTCTTAAGAAATGACTTTACATGGACCAAACTGGGACTCCTATGTAACCACTCGACTAATTCACCACTTCCTTTGAGCTGACCAAAGGCAGAGTCCATCCACGCGAACCTAAAGAATTTTTCATGGACCAAACTGGGACTCGCGATGTGCTTCAGCCTTCAGAGGGTAGGAGGTTTCCAAAATGGAATAAAACCCAAGGGTTGGTCCGGTACATCAGGGGCTCCAGAAAACCTGGTTTACCTTGTTCGATTCCACTCTCCTCTTTGAGAAAATTTAAGAAAATGAAATCAAAACAGAAACAAAGCACTATTAAATGAAATCCGTTCGAATTCAACTTATACGAAATCTCCTCTAGAATCTAATGTAATGCATTTGATTCTTATGGAAGAATCAGCTGATCTATAAACCAATAAACGCTGACACATGAAACAAACCACATTAGGCAGTTCCATTTCAATCAGATATAATCAAACTGCATTGAGTACATTCAACTGGAAACAATGAGAGGAAATGGAAACGAGAGAAACAGATGGACTTTTATTCACACCAAAGGCAAACCCCCCATAAAACAATCCACTTACATACAAGAGAATAGTACATTATTTTCACACAGATTAATTCATCTAAACGAACAACTAAAATGATTTAAAATTCAAGAGAAAAGAAAAGGAAAAGAAAAAACAGAGATCTTATGGAGAAGAACCATCACTTTTCCATTAAGACGGAAGTCTCTTCGAGATCATTCAACCGGCACAGATAGTGAATCGCATACGCACAAGAGTCGTGAACAATGCCTTCCCAAAGCATGCAAAAAAAGACCACCACAATGTTCTCTGTCAATTGCACAAAATTTGCAGCAGAGATACCATAACACTTCCACACACCATAGTTAGAAGCGTATTTCAACGAAAACACAAAATGATTGTATTACCTGCATTTGGTCCAAACTATCCAAGAGTTTGCCCCCAATGCCCAATCTTGAACACCAAATTACATAGAGAAGGGTCCAATTGATTCAAACTCTATCATGCAAGAATCGTCTTCAACATGCCACAAACTCGTATTTGATTCATAAGACTCCCCCAGGCAGAGCGAGCTACTTTTGTTTGTCGCTTAGAACCTGATATAGTCCACAAAGCCCTAGTTGCTCAAAAAACCCCAAATTGATAGCATCGAAATCAATCTGCTGGTGCAATTTTTGGCCCCAAATTGTGGAAACCCTTGAGAATCATATCATGAATCTTCACCCATGCTCTCCCAATTCTTGACTCTATTTTTCTCTATCAACTCCAACAAGACCCGAAACATGAATTAACTGGTAGGCTAAAACCCTAGTGACAGAATGCAAAATGAACAAAAGAGGGGGTAAAAACCCTATTTTAATGGAGTACTTAATTCATCAAATTGAAGAAACCCTAATTTCACTCGCTGAAAAAAAGCTAAAACCCTAACCCTAAAAGATACTAACAATTCATCGTCTCCACACATATTCAAGAAATTAACGACATACATATTTATATATTGACAGCAGTTCCGGCGGAAGTTCAGCGGGGATCGTCTTCTCGTCGTCCCGAGGACTGTGGAGCAGGAGCGGATAAAGACGCGAGCAAATTCAAGTGGCCCTGCGTTATCGGTAGGTAGTTTCCAACCCTAGCCGCCGACGCCTCCCCCATTGGTTGCTGTTGGTGTAAGAACCTCCCAGCAAACGTTTGCTGAGAAGCCACGGCGGCCGGAGAAGGAACAACCATATCCGGTGGCGCCGCGGCGAAGCTCCAAACCTGTCCAAAGTCCGGCCTAGCTGGCAGAGCCCAGAATCCACTAGCAGCGGCGGCGCTCACTACAGTAGCCGAAGCCATGTTATCTTCTTTACCTCCCCCGTCAAGGCTATCGTCGTCGGACCGGAGCCTCTTACCGAGAATAAAAGGAGTGGGAGTAATTAAGTGCTGGTGCGACGACGGCTTCTGATCAAGCGCGGCGGAGAGTGAAGAGTTAGTGGAGGAGTTCCGTACAGCGACGGAGACGGTGGAGAAGCTAGCAGGAGTGGTGCCGGTGCCAGTAGCGGCGATGATGGAAGGCTCGGCCTGGCGGAGGAGCCACTCAATGGTCTGGCCGTCGGACTTGTGGCCGAGCTCACGAGTGAGCTGGAAAACCCTGGCGGCGCAGATGATCGGCATGCGGATGCGGCGGCCACGTCCATCGACCTTACTGTGACGGTCCTTAGCCGGAGGCTTCTTTACGGTTAAAGCACCGTTACCAGGAGGCTGTTGCCTCTGGGTGTCAATAATTGCGCCGTTAGTAACGCCGTTACCAGCTCCTCCATCTGATGTCGACATGGGTCTTTGTTTTTTTTTTTTTAAAACAAAACCTCTTTGTAAAAGGATTGAGCTTGGTATCTGTATGAGTTGTGTGTATGGATGTTAGAGAGAGAGAGGAGGAGGGAGGAGGAAGGAGGAGGAGGAAGGAGGGGAAACAGAACTCTAATCATTGAGCGGCAGGAGCTGGTGGAGACAGGAAGAGGGCACATGGGTAGTGGGGTCCACTTTACTACTACGCCTTACTAACTAGACAGCTCACGCGCCCTGCCCTGCCCTGCCCTGGGACTTCAATTTGTAAGACTTCCGTTGACTCTTCCTTGCTCCCCGACTTGTTTAAGCTCCTAATTTTCTTAAAAATGAGTTTGAGGATTTATTTATATTCGAGCTTAACTCGTTTATAAATTTTTGTATTTGAAATTGGCTCTTGAGTTTGATCACAAGTCAAGTGTTTGCCTTGAATTCAAATTTAACGACAAAAATGTAAATACTATGTAAATAAAAAATATAATTTCCTATTTAAATAAACTCAAACGAACAAAATTGTACTATTCAATTTTAAGCTTAATTTACGAGTTTAAGATCCCTGAGCTTAATTACCAACCAATCTAAAGTGGATTAACAGGAACTCGGAGGGAGGGGTGTTGGAATAACACGCTCTTTTCTGTCGGGGTACAAGTGGAAGGGGGGAATTTAATTAGGGAGGGGCAGTTGTCAGATAACGGGCCCACAATTTTTTCCGTACTCTGGAAAATTTTTGAAGTTGGGTCCTTAGTCTACTACTACTACTAGGATGCACAGTGGTTTACAGTCTACAGCTGAGCTGGGTCAAGTAATTTTTTGTGGTACAAATTTCTATTATCACGACAGTGTCAAGCCCACGAGGGTTTCAATTAAATTCAAATGTCACCAACAAGCGGCGTAGAATAACTAGTAAAATGATTGTTTTAAGGGTTAATTTCATCGTTAGTCCTTCGATTATAAACCTTTTTGTTATTAGTTTTTTAATAATCTTTTAAAATTTTAATTGGTAGAGTATCAAAATTAAATATGCTTAATTTTTTTTTGTTAAATATCATTAGGATTTTTTCATTAAGTCAGTCATGTACCCAAGATATAACTTTGGTTAAGGGCTTTTATAGAATTTCATGTGTAATATTTTTTGTACTTCCCCCGTCCCTAAATTATTGCCTTTTTTTTCTTTTTTGTCCGTCCTAAAATAATTGTTTTATTTAAAAACTTTCCTTTTCAGGACATTACTTTTACCATTTTATCCTTACTTTTTTCCCTACTTTAGTTATGGACCACATACACATGGGCATTAAAGAAAATTACACATTATACCAATATTAATAATCAAGTTAATTATTTTTTCTTAATCCGTGTGCCGGGTCAAACAAGACAATAATTAAAGAAAAGAGAGAGTAATACTTAAACAATTTATTCTTCTTTCTCTCAATCCTCCCCCACCCCCACCTTACATCTTCATCCCCTTCCTACCATCTTTGTTATTGACCTCCCCCAACATCTTCATCCCCTTCTACCATCTTAGCCCCCAATGAAAAACTATACACACCTTTGCTTCTTCATCACAACAATACACCAGATTCATCGTGTCACCGGCTGTTCAAAGAGAATTTTTTTCTATAAACTAAAATTCAAATGAAATGAAATAGGAACGTATAGATCGAAATGAACAAAAGAGCAATTAGTAGATCGTTAACAATCCGAACATATTTCATGACTATACAATAGGAAAATGATACAATCAACCGCTTAATTTGATAAAAAATCAGATCGAAAAAAGATATCGGAGTTGCATATCAAAAAAAGACGCCATGGCTGTCGAAGCTCTTTGTTACTAAGGAGTTGCAAAGAGAAAGAGATCGGAGTTGCAGAAAAAATTTGTGCCCCTGCTTTGGTTGATACTGGATGAAGCAAAGAAGACCACCACATCCTCAAGGGTGGCCCCTTCATCCTCCAAGACCAACTCTTCGTCTTCCCTACCGCCGGCGGCCGCAATTACCTCAAACTCTTCTTTTTATGCGACGGTGTCGTGATCGCTGCGTGGGTCCTCTCTTAGTGGGTCTAGTGATACGTCCTCCATCTCAAATCGATGCATATGATTGTTTGACGAATCCACTCGGAGCAGTGCAATTGACATTCGAAAAGGTGGTGGCTTCAAGTTTAGATCCAGCAACCATTGACAACAAAGACTGGGGCGCTGCCAATCTCTTTCACGAATACCTTTACGATAATGGCGGCCTCTCTCAGGTACTTACGCGCGCACGCACACACACTTACGCACAACTTTCCTTTGTTTGATATGTTTATAAAGATCGTACTATGCATGTTTTGTAAATCCCTTGAGTTTATGTCGCAGTTTGAAGGGGGTTTGAATGAGGTGGAGGTGGAGGTAGGGGGGAGGAGAGAGAGAGAAAAGAATAAATTGTTTAAGTATTACAAAAAATGTTGCACATGAAATTTTATAAATGTCCTTAACCAAAGTCACGTATTGAGCACTTGACTGACTTAATGGAAAAATTCTAACGACATTCAACAAAAGGACTAAGCGTGTCTAATTTAGGTACTCTAAGGACTAAAATTTAATTTTTTTAAAAAAAAATTAATCGTAAAAAATTAATAATCAAGAATCTAATAGTATAATTAACTCTTATTTTAATTTTAACTATAAGTTTTGATTTCAAGCCTAAGAATGCACTCTAAAGTATTTTACTCCGCTTGAGCTTTGTCACCCTAACGAGTCGCACTGCTGGAAAGACTAAGTCATGGGCCTACATGTAAGATACACCTTTGATTAAAAAAAAAAACAAATTCAAATGTGACCAATTCTAAGCTAAAAAGGTTTTAACATTAATTGGGCAGAAAAGGCTAGGAGGAAGGGGGCTATAAAAATTTACTCTCACCAAAAGGAGTAAAGTCAATTGTAAAAGTACAGTTAATAATTTGGAGTATTGACAATATCCTACTTACTATTTGGTGTTATTACAGTTTTTTATTTTATTTTATTTTTTTACTCACTATCAATCAGCGTACGTAGGTAACATAGACAGTGGTGAACTCCTTCAGAGTTCAGATGACACCCTTTTAGAGTAAACTCCTATCCTATCAGGTGCTAATTAGTACTACGACTAGTACTCTCTCTAAATCCCCCCCGTCTTAATTAAATCAAAACTCCGGTAACCCGTCACCCACCTAAAAAAAATAAATTATACTTCTTCTGTTCTTAAATTATTATTATTATTGTTTTAAAATAATTATTTTATTTGAAATATTTTTGTAAAATATTATTTTTACTATTTTATTCATATTTTTTCTTCCTACTTTAATTATAAGTCACATACATATGGACATTAAAGAAAACTTAATAATTAAGTTAAAATTTTTTTTTATCCGTGTGCCGAGTTAAACAAGACAATAATTAAGAGACGGAGGGAGTATACGGTCAAATACGAAATATTTCACTAAATGAATTTCTTTACAAAGAAATTCAGCAGTATACAATGTGATAGGAATGCAATATCTTTTTCTTTTTCAATAATTTTTTTCTAAAAAGTATATTTTTTCCTATAAATTCGTCTAGTATAGTATTTTCAATAGTTAATTTATAATTTGGATATTTGTAAATAATGACAATTTTACCCGTTTATACAATTACATATCAAATAATATTACATGTAAAATTAAAAAAAAATCAACTATAATCATAATAAAAATTAATATATATAGTTAGACATATAACTACCATCTATCCCAAAAGCTATAGCTGATAGTGCAACTAATTTCCTTAAACCATTAACTATACGTGCCACCACACCCAAATTTTTTAATAACAAATTACAGTAATTTTTATTTGGGCTTCTAATAGATTTTATTGCATGGTTAATATTTATACAAACTCAAGTTCAAGAAACTATACAATTTTTTTTTGAGACAAATGGAATTTTTATTTTACCCCTTTTGCTTAATTTTAAATTAATTACTCTGCACATTTTTTGGGGGCTTAATCTAGTGCTCATTTATCACATACAAATATGGATAAACTTTTCTTACTTAATCAACTGTGTGCACTTACTCATACAGTAGATAGTTACTTAGTTCTTAGCATTGTCTAAAGAAAATATATTTATAGTGTTATTTAAAGAATGTACAAGCAAATAAAATTAAAATTTTAAAAAATTTGACTTATCAAATTAAAAAGAAGAGTGTATTTTCTTCTGGAAAATTTATTTTAGCAAAAGAATAAGAGTTTACTTTTAAATTTTTTTGGTCAATTTAGTTAAAGTTTGGCAGATAATTTATATAGATTTATTTATTTTTATAAAATTATAAAATTTGTAATTTATAGTATTGATAACTTCTGCAATTTCTAAAGGGCTGTTGTGGGCATTGAGCTTTGGTGAAGTTTTCGTCTCCTCGGATGATAGTGCCATTATAGGAAATTTATGTAATTTCAACAATGTTTATATATATATCAACATTTTATTCCTTGAATAAAGTTTAAAATAAGTATATGTTGTTATTTTGTACAGTATTGATAGGCAACTTGACATATGTAATTCTGTACGTTTGAAAATATAATATTTTTAAAATTTTTAAATAAATTTATACTTATTCTTAATTTCAATGATTTTACTAATTCTAAAGTTAATAAAATGAAGAAAAATGAGAAAGTAATAAAACTTATAAGCTTAATTTTTAGCACTTGACTATGTTTACGTAACAAGTTTCAATATAGATATTAGGTTGCGTTTGCCTTTATGATTAAAGAGTTTAATTTGAGATTTTAGGTTTTATTTTTATAATGATCGAAAAAAAAGTAATAGGATAATAAATAGAAAGCAGTGAGATAAGAGAGAGAAAGTTATCTACTCTCTATTTCACCTAAAAAAATTTAGGTTTCAAAATTTTAATAATTAAGCGATATGTAAATAATATTAGAGTTTGTCAAAATTATAAAAATATTTCATCATAGTTAAGATGTTTATAGTATTTATGGAGGGTAAAATTAAAAAGTTTATGAAAATTATAGACATAATTTTTTTAATATGAACTCTTTAAATGGAACATCTCGAAATTAAATAGTAAATTTTTTGTTTGAAACGAATGGAGTAATTTCTATATTTACATAGCAATATCGTAGTTTAATATCAACTTGGATTTCATGATTAGAAAATTTATAAGAAAAAAAAAACCGTGAGAAAAAGGACTCTGTATTCCCTCCGTTCCTAAATAATTGTTTCCTTTTCTTTTTTATTCATTCTAAAAAAATATTTTGTTTCTAAACCTTTTTTTTAAGAAAATATTTTTACCACTTTATTTTTATTTTTTTCTTATTTTAATTATCGTCACATATACAAAAAAAATTTAAAAAATTTATATATTATATTTATATTTATAATATAATTAATTATTATTTTTAATTTATATATCCAATCAAACAGCGATTATTTAAGAACAAGAAATAACATTAATCTCATCAAAAAGCATACATTAGAACAGTTATGTGTAAAGTGATGTGATGGTTTGTCGTTTCTTTTTCTGTTTTTTTCTTTTCTTTAAGTAATTGTTAAGGATATATCATTAGTTTTAGTATTTTACAATCTGGCAAGGGTAACGATAAGGAAACTTATTTACTTTACTCGTTTAAAAGAAGTGTTTTATTTTTTATTTAGAGCATTTTAAAATAAGTGTGTTTGTGTTTTTTTTTTCTTTTTATAAAAAGTTTTCTTTACGTATTACCTATTTCAATATTTTTTATTGTGGATACTTCCTCTGTTCCGATTAAAGAATCCACATTTTATTTTAAAAATAAATATATGACTAAATTAAATTAAAATTTAAAATAATTTAATTATATTTTGGAAAATAATATCACATTGACAAAGAAAAAACTACATTATGAGTACTACAAATTACAAATTTTATGACTTTGTGATAATAAATAAATTTATGTTAAATCGTTGGTCAAACTTTAATAAAGTTGACCCAAAAAAATTAAAAGCGAACTCTTTGATTTGAACAAAAGAAGTAAAAAGTATGGACTCAATTAATTTGACATTATGAAAGGTAAATTGACGGTATTAAAGTAAAAATGCTAGGAATCAATTTTTTTTCTTAAAACTCATATAGCATTAGTAGAAGTCAGTTATTTTGAAACGAATGAAGTACGACTTCACTGGTAGGCTAATCGTTTAAAGCTAACCAACCTAAAAATCTACATAAAAGCAAACCGAATACCAAAAATTATACTATAATCCGTCCTTAAAAATTTAACCAAGTTTAGTCACATAAGTAAAGTATGTAAAATTTTGATTTGATTTAGTCACATGTTAATTTTTTTTTAAAAAAAAAGTGGACTCTTTGTGTGGAACGGAAGTAGTACTCCGTAATATACAGCGACCTAAATAACCATAAACCCAAAACAAACTCAACAAATTAATCAAGAAAAAGAAAAAAGACCAAACTAAATTAACCAAACCAAACAAATGGTGTCAACGAAGGCATAGATCTGGCGGCTATCCCCGACAAATCTGTAGAGGAAGATGATGTACTGGAGAGGAGCACTAAGAAAGTTAAAAATATTCACGAGGTTGAAACCACTCCATCTTCTGAAGTTCTTATGTAGGAAATATCCCCAATCTTAGGCCCCCTTGAGAATGCCCCACTTTCTGGGTCAACTGAATCTGTCCGGGAGGATATTCCCGTGAAGACCTCCCTGCCGGAGGAATGTGCTTTGAACATGGAAACCTCTGGGCGGAGGCAGTCAAAGTGACTGAAGGAACATCATCTGCTACATACTCATATTAATGAGAATAACTCTCGTCATGTTAAATCCTTTAAAAAGGTCGTGGGAGGTGATGACCCTAAGGCTATGTTCTTTGATGAATTGAACGATTCTGCTGCCCTTGCTAAATCTCCCGTGACTGTCAATAGTAAAGGCATCCCTATGATTGAACTTCCGGAGGAAACTCTTGAAATAATTCAGACTCATTGGAGTCGTAGCTAGCTTGATTATTAGATTATTGGGGGAAACTATTGAGCATAAAGCTCGGTGTTCTAGGGTTCCCAAACTTGGAACCTCCAAGGAGATTTCGAAGCTTGGGACCTCGGGGATGGCTTTTTCCTATTCAAATTCGATTGTACTGAGGATTGTCATAATGTCTACTCTAGTGGACCTTACATTATCCTAGATCACTACCTAACCGTGAGACGTTGGGAACCTGATTTTAATCCTAAATATGCTACTAAAACTAAGACGGCCATATGGGTTAGACTCTCAGGCTTGCCGGTGGAATACTATGAACCGGAAATCCTGTTCAAAATTGCCCAGCTCATAGGCCATCCGATAAAAATGGATGTTAACACGACATCCGCAAACATAGCTAAATATGCTCGTATAATTATTGAGGTGGATTTAAATCTACCTTCGCTTACTAATTTTGAACTTAGAGGAAAAATTTATGCAATTGAATATGAATATATTCATTCTATATGTTATGTGTGTGGAAGGGTGGGTCACCGAAAAGAATGGTGCCCAACCAACAGGCCGGTAACGGCTAGTTAAAACCCCAATCCTACCGTTGTTGAGACTGGTAAAGAAGGTGCTAGTCACGAGGGTTAAGACAAGAATGAAAATAAACCTAGGTTTGGCCAATGGAACATGGTCTCCAAGAAAGGAAGGAAAACCCAAGCCCAAGCCCAAGCCCAAGCCCATAGAAGTAATGCCAATTCAGATGTTGCTAAAACTTTTAACAGATTTGGGGCCTTGTCCGAGAACCGAACTGAGCAAGAACAGAGTAGGCCCAAAAATCCTGTCGGGCTTGTTAAGCCTAACACCCGAAGACTAATGGAAAAGGATAATCCCAAAGTTACCCAAACAGCCCAGTCCGAGCCTGCCCCATCTCCTGCTGGCACTCACGTACTGGATGGAAACCTAAAACCTACTCAGTTGATGAATTCGCCTTCTACCCCTTCGACCAGTCCTAACCCTAACCTTTCTCAAACCCAGCCTACAACGCCGCCAGTCTGTAAACTCGGCGATCCCTCTCATTTCGAGCTCGACTCCTAGTGATTGCAGCAGGGGCGTCAAGGAGAATAGCAAATCTCATGGATTCGACAAAAAGGAGAAATGGCAGAAAGAACAATGGTGTAAATGGAAAATAATTCACTGGGCTTGTTTCATATACCAGGAATGGAGGAATCTATTCTGGTAAAGATAAGCTGGATGATCAAGAATGTGAGGATCCTGATAGAGTTACAGGAGATGATAGGAACCGGAGTTGAAGCCCAATTCCACGCTATACAAGTGACGTCAACAAAGGCATGGTTCGACAGCCTAAGGGGGAAGAAGGAATTAAAATGTTGGGTTTCAACCCAGCGAAGCTTTTGTCTAATTTTGGTTTTATGGATTTCATGAAATTGATGAGCTGGAATTGTAGAGGTGCTGCTAACGAGGGTTTAAGGAGAGAATTCAGGCATTTATTCTATTCCAATAACCTGGATATTGTTGTGATTTTGGAGACGAAAATCAAATTTGAGAACATGAGAAACTTCTTTGGCCATTTTGGGCTCACGAATTCGAGTATCTCGAACCCGTAAGGTAGAGCTGGCAGTCTTTGGATACTTTGGAATCTTAATCAGATCTCAGTCAACACTGTCAGCAAAAACAACCAGGTCATTCATGCTATTATCTCCAAAGTTGGTTATGCGGATTGGCTTCTTTCTTTGGTCTATGCTAGTCCTAATCAAGCTAACAAACAAATTCTCTGGAATGACATGGGGTCTGTGGCTGCTTCCAAGACCCTCCCTTGGTTGACTGTTGGGGACTTTAACGACATCATGGACTCTTCCGAATGGAGAGGCAGAGAGATTGATGGTCAATCTGCTGTTAGAAGAAGCCAAAAATTTGTTAGAGACATAAATAATTGTTCTTTATGGATTTAGGATGTGAAGCCCCCAGGCTTACTTGGACTAATGGGCAAGATGGGTTTGCTAGGACCTTTAAAAGGCTGGATAGAGCTCTAGCCAATGCCTAATGGAGACTCAAGTTTCCCGATGCTTATGTGAGAAACCTCTCTTGGACCACCTCTGACCATTGCCCGGTTATGGTCTACGTTGTAGGTATCTCTAATACTACTTTTTCTATTCGCCCATTTAGAGTGGAATTTGCTTGGTTTAGCCATAATGACTTTGACGATATTGTTAAAAAATAGTTAGGAGCGTGATTTGTCCTTCTGTGATAAAATTACCCTCTTTAAAATTAGATGGTATCCAAAAAGCCCAGTGCAATTTTTTCTCCCATAACCTTAACACGCTTGAAAAGTAGCTTAGATGACAGTATATAGTACTATTTTAAATGGCTTAATTCTCAATTTCATGACTCTACTTTCGCAAAAGGTCCGATAACCTCACTCTACAATTTTTTTTCACAGATTAATAACTATACTTTACAAAAGGTGTCAATTTGATACATAAAATAAACGCCATTAATTTTTTTGAACGAAAATTGCCAAAAAGACAATAATACCCTCAAAATTATTTATAGTGACTAAAGTACCCTTATGATTTATGAAGGTTTCTATTTTACATGAATTATAAAATAATAATAAATTATTAAGGCTTATGATTTATGACTCTTTTTCAAAGAAGACAACTCTCTTATTGGATTCATCTAGAAGATCCACTCCACCCACACCGGGAGACACAAAATAGAAGGGAGAAAACAGCAGACGAATTAAAAGAATGATAAATCTAAATCAAAATTATTCTCTAACAGAAGTGAACGAGGACGTCGGAGAATCGGTCGACGACACATCCCTCTTCTTCCTCGGTGAATCTTTATCTCCTCTTCTAGATCGTTTGCTTTTTCCATCACGGTGTGAATCGTCGCCTCCATCGGCTTTATCACAATCCTTTCGGCAACTACCACCTCTTCCATCAACGAGTGGATCAAGAACTCAGCTCGGTTACAGTCACTCCTGTGTTGGCTACTGAAAAGACAACACCACACCATCGCACACTCATTTGTCGTCCTGCCGGCCACTTTCACAAATCGTACTCCCCCACACGACAAACAATCTTGGGTCTACATGATGTCCGTTCTGCCCCTTGGAACAAATAAGTCGGGATCAACAGATGTAATTCCAAACTCAGGTTTTCAAATCATAATCTGGATCAGCAGATCTAATTCCAAACTCAGATTCAAATCATATAGAAAGACAGTTAGGAGTAAAATTGAAGTCTATTACAAGGTATACTTTCAAATTTAAAGAGATTTTAGAGAAACCAAGAGGCCTTAATAGGTGATGGTGGGTGGCGTTTGTAGAGGTGTCGGGGTTGGGATTAGGAGGTCGTGAGAGGCGGAGAAGAAAGGAAGAAATCGGAGCTGAGGAAGAGGGAGTATCGGCGAGAAAACGACGACAAGAGCTCGCCGGCGCTGAGCTTTACCGGTGTGATGGCGAGATGAGCTGGTCCACCGGCGCTCAGTTCAATCTGAGAGAGAGGGTGTGCGGCGAGGGACTGAGGGAGAGAATGAATGAATTAGGGTTTTCTATTAAAAGATTTGCACGTGACTAGCAAATGGTAATCATAAGGGTAATTTTGGGTTTTCAAAAAATAATTAAACTTTCCATCCAACAAATCAGATGGAATGATTAACGTGACACCTTTTGTAAAGTATAGTTATTAATCTGTGAAAAAAAATTGTAGAGTGAGCTTATCGGACCTTTTGCGAAAGTAGAGTGATGAAATTGAGAATTAAGCCATTTTAAATCAAGAAGAAACTTTTTGGAGACAGAAATCTAGGTCTAACCGATTTGTGCATGGCGAAAGAAATACAAAAATTTTTCATGTCACGACCATGACTAGAAGAAGAAGGAATACTATTTAACCCTTAAAATTGATGGTACTTTTTTTTTTTAGGGAAACAGGGGCGGCACCCTGCTAGATTTTATTAATAAGCAGAAAAATATTACAAACTTGAGGGGGACAACCAGCCTTGCCCTTATCCATGGGAGGACGGAGGAGCCTTACCTCGAAAAGGAGATACAATGAAGAGAAAAGAAAAATCAAAACCTATGATATGCGAACACGAGAGATTCCTTGTGCATCGAGGATAATAGCACCGCGAATAGCTTGGGGGAGATTATCCATTGAATTGGAAGAGTAATTCACACCAGAGTCCATGGCAAGGTTGGCCAGACTGTCAGCCACTGAGTTTGCTTCTCTGAAGCAAAGGCGGAAAAAGAAATGGTTCGATTGTTGCATAGTAAGAATTGCACGAATATAATAAAAAGAATGCCAAGGAGGAGAGTGACCTTTAGCCAGATAACCATAGAGAAAGGCCGAGTCAGTTTCAATAATAGAGTTTTGAAATCCTTGATCAAAAAGCCAACTGACCCCTTGGAAAAGAGCTCTAATTTCCGCGATAGTATTAGTGCAAGCGTCATAAGAAGAGGAGTAGCAGAAAATAAGCCTACCATTTGAGTCCCGAATAACTCCTCCACCCCCACTTATGCCCGGGTTTCCTCGGCTACCCCCATCCGTGTTAAGCTTGACAATACCATTGATGGTACTTGGGTTCAGGATCAGAACTCCCTTAGAACTAATACGAGAAATTATTTTATGAATCTCCTTGCCAAAGACACTAGCTGTACAAGTTCTTTAAACTACTAAGCTACCTTTTCTCCTCCTATGATCTCTTAAGCTGATAAAATGATGTTAGCTAGGCCTGTTAATGATATTGAGATTTGGAATGCCCTCAAAAGCATGAGACCTTTAAAGGCACTTGGGCCTGATGGAATTCACCCTGAATTCTATCAAAAGTACTGGGATTTAGTTAGGCCTCATCTGTGTGACATTATTAAAGATTCCTTTCTTAACAGGTTTATCCCTACTGAGATGAATAAGATCCTCATTGTACTTATCCCTAAGATCCAAAACCCTACTTCTATCAATGAGTTTAGACCTATAAACTTGTGAAATATGAGTTACAAAGTGTTGTCTAAAATTATTGTGGGGAGGCTTAGACCTTTTTTGACTGATTTGATTGGCCCCGTTTAAAGTAGTTTCATCCCGGGGAGGAAAACTACCGATAATGTTATCGTGACACAGGAGATAATTCATTCCTTAATTAAATGCACTATAAGAAAGGTGGTATTATTTGGAAAATTGATCTTGAAAAAGCTTTTGATAGAATTGACTGTTTTTTTTTTTCCAGACAAACCTTGATTGATTTTAACTTGCCTCAAATTTGGGTTGATCTCATTATGAACTGTGTCGCCAACTCTGATATATCTATTCTTTGGAATGGTGGGTGCCTTGATCCGTTCAAGGCTGGAAGAGGGTTAAGACAAGGGGACCCTCTCTTTTTGCCTTATGCATGGAAAAATTATCTCATTTGATTCTCAATTCTGTCAATAATAAGAAATGGAGGGGTCTAAAGCCTTACGACCCTTCTATCTCCCATCTTTTTTACGCGGATGACTTAATTCTGTTTTTCAAAGCTGAGATTTTTTATTACATTGTGGTCATGGACACTCTTAGTAATTTTTGTGATGCCTCAGGCTAGAAGATAAATATTGCCAAGTCTAAATGTTTTATTTCTAAAAATGTGCCTAGTGATAGAGTTAATGCTATCAAATATACTAATGGTATTCTTATCACTAACGATCTTGGGGTTTACTTGGGTATCTCTCTTCTCCACGATAAAATGAAAAGAAACACTTTAATCATATTGTGGAGAAACTTTTGAGCAGGTTGACTGCTTGGAAAGCTAACTTAATGTCCATTGCTGGTAGAATGACTCTGATTAATGCGGTTACGAGTACTATTCCCACTTGCTCCATGCAGTTATGTCACCTCCCTTTGAGTACTTGTGACAAGTTGGACCGTTTAAATAGAAACTTTTTATGGGGTCACACCAGCGATGCGGAAAGAAAAACTCATCTTATTGGCTAGGACAATGTTTGCAAACCTAAAACAGATGGGGGTCTTGGCATTCACAAAACTAGAGATAATAATCTGGCTAACTTGGCTAAGCTTACTTGGCAAGTGGTGAATAAGAGTAAATTTTTTTAGGTTAAAGTCATAGAGACTAAATATGTCAAGGGCAATCCTATGTCGAAATGGAAAAAGTCTCTCGGTAGTTCACCTACTTGGAGAGGTATCTTGAAAGCTCAACCCCTTATTCTAAGGGGTCTTTGTTGGAACATTGGTAAGGGGGACAAAGTTAATCTCTGGGATGACTGGTGGTGCGGCAATGACAGCCTTAATAAGTGCTTTAACATGAACATTACTTTTGATATCACTGTTGACAATATCATTAAAAATAAGGCTTGGGATGTTGACGACCCCATCTGGGGTTTTGGTTTTACTGAAGATATGAAAAAAGTCATTAAATCTATTCATCCCCCTATCTACAACAACGGTGATGATTCTCCTTCATGGGGTCCTGACCCCAAAGGAAATTTTAGCATCAAAAGTGCTTATCATATTCAATCTGATCATACTTTGAATGCTGATACTACTTGGAGCTGGTTATGGAACCTTAAAATCCCTGCGAAAATCATTACATTCTTTTGGCTCCTTCTGAAAGACAGACTCATGTCGAATAGCCTTAGGGCGAGACGACATATGTGTGATTCTCCCATATGTTCTAGATGCAATCTTGAGGAAGAAACCTCTATTCATATTATCTATGACTGTTTCAAAGCTAGAAGAATATGGAACTTTTTTTTGAATTCTGATAGCTGGGATATTCATATCCCCACTGTTGATTGGATAAAAGATAACTTAAATCCCAATAACGGAACCAAACTACAAGGGATCCCATAGGTGTTTTGGTTCTGTTCCATAGCTTTTCACATATGGAAAGAAAGAAATGTGGAAGTGATTAATTCTACACCTAGCAAGGAGGCTGGAACGTGTGCTCAAATTGTCAACTGGACTAGGGAAGTTGCTCTTGCCTTTTCTAATACTGCGAATTCTTATATCCATAACAAAATTGTACACAGATGTGAGGGCTAACAACATATAGGAAAATGTAGCATGGGTGGAATCATCCGTGACGGTGAAGGAAGCTGGTTGGGTGGGTTCTATGGTAGCATAAGCTCATGCGGTAGCCTTGAGGCTAAAATTCAAGCTATGTTCATGAGTCTTGAAGTTCTAAAATCGAAGAATGCTAGAGGGGCCATCATAGAAACTGACTCACAATTGGCCTACAGCTTGCTACAAAACCGAAGTGAAAAGAGTCACCCGATGACCTCGCTAATTGCCGATGTGAAAAGCTTGGTGATTGAGTTGAACGTGACTATTCAACACTCCCTTCGGGAGCGAAACCAATGCGCTGAACTCCCTGCAAAGATGGGTGCTGCCCAATATCTCCCTTTTGTTTCTATTTTTTCCTCTCTACCAAAAATAAATAAATAAATAAACAAATCCCTTAACACCTTAAATAACCAAAACTAAACCAACCCTAACTACCCAATCCCTTGCAAGAAACATAGTAATTGAAACAACATAACCAAAGCCCAGTCCCCTAAACTCAGCTTTCTAAGATCAGCTCAATCTGACAAACACTACTATATAGTAACCTAAACCCAACATTGTCAAGCGATCTCAGGCAACCCAACATTGTCAAGCGATCTCAGGCAACACAAAGAGCTAGGGTTGTTGGACCGGATCGAGATGGTAGCCATAAACAACATTCGATCGTAGAGGAGGTATTTAGTAGTGAAGTGTTAGTTTGAAAACCAGTGGGAAGGTAAGGATGGCTCTAGTTAGCAAGGGTACTTTCGTCTTATTTCTTCGTGTAACTCCGTTAACAGTGTTATCCCGGATTTTCGGGTTGGATAACTCACGAGAGTTTACTTCACGACGAAAGAATTAACGGAGACAAAACAACCAGTTAACCAAAGATATATAGTTGAGGAGACTTTGCTGCAATAAAAATGAAATGAATGAAAAACGGGGCATGCGCTGCTAGTTTCCATTTTAATACATGTGATAATGATGGAGTATTATTTAGTAAATACTACTAAATTAGATTATGATCTTATTGTTTAGAGAGTGAAATACTACTACAAATAATTGTGTCCAGAAAGGGGACCCTATTAAGTACCCCGTAATGGATCGGATTTCATCGCTAGGATTTCTTTATTTTTTTACTTTTGTTGATGATGTGTTTGGGCTTGGTTTGGTCCTCCCCAAAGACTCGTTTCAACTTCCACAAAAAGGTGATTCGAACCCACGATCTATCAGTATCGGTTGTTGTTGATGAAGTGTTTTATCATAAAGGTACGCTTACTAGTCCTCTACGTAGGAATAGATTTTGAGTTCCAAGGTAATATTACGTCACTAAAATGCACTACCAATTAAAATGCATTAAATCATCATGATCTTTACTTTACATTAACTTTTAGATATAAATCGAGGACTCTTTGAGCAAAGTATGGAATATCTATGCAACGTCCTAGAGCACCAAGTCATAGGCTAATGTGAACACTTTGACTATTTCAAGGTCTCTCATTGATCGAGTATCACTGCTCAATCGGTTGCTCAAGGATCACTGAATATTTTCTCGTCATTCTCCTAATTAAAAAAACTAAAGGCTAACGACCATCAATCAAACCAAACGGTCAGATTGCATCTGTGCTAACTGGACTTCAGCCAAAGCCAAAATCATGTTGTAAATAATAAAATTTCCCTGTACATACATACACTGGTACACAGCTTGAAATGCTTTGACATGATTTATAACTAGAAATGTACACATGTTAGTTAGTTGTGAACTGTATGCTGGAATCAAGTGCTAGAGTGAAGGGGCAAACATACAAATGAAACCCATTTCTGTCTCGAGTGAAACAACTGTAATGCGATCAAGCAGAAGACATCAGGACTCACTTGGAAGAACATTGAAGAAATGATACACCTCGTCTTCGTCAATGACTCCAACCTCAGTTGAACAAACTGAGCAACAAACAGGCTTGAATGTTTCACCAGTAGCTGAATCTCCCTCAGTCTTGGCCAATCCTCTTCCCTTCCTACCCCTTTTTCGTTTCATACTTCCTGGCTGCGTCACTTGGTCCGTCTTGATCTTGCAATTCACAACAAAAACTGCCCTGTATTGCGTCACATATTTTTCATGCCTGCAAAACCCACATAACAATGGGTTTCAATAAGTAAACATCAAAAGCTTCTGAACCAAAAGGTCCAAAACCATGTTTATCTCAGTTCTACAGCCGTATCTGCAGGAAGATTATAAATGACTAAAATTGCACAGCTAAAGATAATTCAATACCAAGAAGAGCATAAAATAAAACTGCCTATAAAATTCCCATTAAACAAATTCACTAAGGTCTGGAGCTATCATTTGTTTCCTTTGATGTATAAGTACGAAAGAGTGAGATGAGTGGGCCTGCAAAATACAGATTCATCTTGATCTCACAAGGAAAGAAAATATGTAGATGATTCCCTTTTCTTAAAAATATTCCACCAAATATGCAGATCTTTCTCATAGAAATGACAATATTTCCGATGAACACAAATAGATCTTCAGTTCATCGGGAAGAATCATGAGACACATGCGTACAAGGAAAGGTGATAAAAGATTTCACATTATAAAAGTGATTAAAAACAACAAAGTCACTAACGCAAAATGTATTCGCAGGTTTATTCTGCTCTTTTCAGTTTATCGGTTTATGGTCCTGTTTTTCGTGCAATCCTTGGAGCCTTTCTTGCAATTTTGGCACTTTTGTTGAGGACTATAGAGGGGCTCATTTTGGACAGGAAATTGGACTATTAGGGTTCTTCATCGACCTTGCCCCTCCATCTGGAACTCCCCAGCTGTTTCAACCCACTTTGATACAAATCACATGCATAGATAAACAACACAATCCATTCTCTTAAAAATCATCAATAAATCTGATTTCTCTTCCTTCATGCCATCCCTCTTATCTCTCCCATATGTCATGAGAAAAGCATGGTGGCTCTTTAAACAAATACATTTTTTCATCAAACTTTAAAAGTTTCTGATTTGGGTTTTATCTAGCAACAATAGTGTGCAACATATATGTGTATGTGTGTGTGTGTGTGTGTATATATATATATATATATATATATATATATAATTTTTTTTTTTTTTGACAAGTTAACCCCAACAAAATTGTACCACAAACAAGAAGTCATGGCTCGTGGAGAATGTTCATACTACTTGAAAAGCCTTCAAAGCAGCCCCTTAATCTCTCTAATACCTTACATACTCATCCGTTGAACCCTAAACTTTCTTTACACCTTTTACAAAGCCTTAATCTCAATAACTTCGGTCATTAGCTGCACTGCTAACCAGTCATTAGACAGGCTAAGATGCTGCAGAGCAAAGTACAAAATCAGGTTTCAAAGCTTGTAGGTGATTTTCCCTTAAGCATGCCAAAACTGCAGAGCTTTGACCCTAATTCACCTAGAAGATCCATCGTTCATGTTCCACTGAAATATAAATTGGACCCAAAAGGTCAGAGGACCAACACCATCTAATCTAATCCATAACTTTCTGCCTTTGAAATCTGTCCAAGCTTCTCCAACATTTTGAATGTAATACTTGCTTTCAAGTCTGAGTGATTCTCTAAGAAAGTTGCAAAAAAAGACGTGATGTAACTTCACATCTCTGAGTAAGCAACTACATAATTATAGCAAATATAAATTTGTTGTCGACTTAAGAGTGCTGGAAGGTTCGCGAATGAGTCACAGGACAAGGAAATAATTTCGTAATGTTCCAGCATTGGACCACCCCTTCACATCTCTCTTCTCTTTCCTTTTTTTTTTTTTTTTGATAAGAAAAGAAAATATTAGACTAAAAGGAGAAAAGGATACAAAAGATGAGCAAGCAGTCCATCGAGACAGAAAAGAAACAAAAAACAGGTAGAAGAAAGAAAATAGAAAACTACTCACTCAGTCCCAAAAAAGCAGTTCATCTCCTATATTGAAAATCAACATGGGACAATATCAAATCAAGAAATCACACTTCTCCAATCACCCCAAACAAACTGTTCCACAAGAATATCTACCCCCCACTACACACACACACACACACAAAATGAAGAAACGAGTGATCATACAATAGAACACTAACACATCAATCCGGGTAAATCTTCTTGTCGGGTCTCCAAACTTGCAAGCCATCATAATCATTAAGCTTATCAAGGGCTAAAGACTAGACAAAAGCTCTAACTTTGAACGGGACTCTAGCTTTCCAAATGAAAGAAGATAAGGCAAAAGGAGAAGGGATAGGCCTCCAATCGAATGGGACAGAAAAGAACAATGTGAGAACTAACCAGAACCCATCAAGACCCAGGAACGAGAAACAGAATATCAGAGAATGGCACATTAGAGAGACTAATGAGAAGACCGATGGCCTCCCAACTTCACAATCATTTAGATTTCCAAGAAGGAGAGGCCACGACACAGAAAGAAAGCAGAGATAGGAGCCATGTGAACCAAAGAAAGGAGAAACAAGTGAGTCGAAAGCAACTCGCAACTGAGTTTCCTCCACCCAAACATCCTCCTAAAATCTTACGAGACATCCGTCACCAACTTAACTTCTCTTCTTTTCTTATTTTTACAATACCTCTCGTTCAACATAAAGAGTTCACCTTAGAAAAGCCAAACATTTAAGAAATGCATGCCCTTGAAAATAACCATTGAAAAGATAAAGTCAAAAGAAATTATGAGCTTCATTTTCAAATTAGGACGTTCTACGTTAAACATCCTAAAATGGAAAGATAGAATGGAGGGAGTAACATATCATCCCCTTCCCTTCTTCTATCATCTATGTTTGATGAATCGACACTAATAAATGTACCATTCATAATGCATCTACCTTTTCCCACCATATATAATTTTGATTTGGATCTACTTCATTCGTATATACGAACTAATTTTTGAACAATCTCGGTTATAGAAAGAATATGAACCAGACCTAAGCATTCTCAACCCCGTAAATGAATGATGTGTATGTACACAAGCATATACCAACCATGGCAAAAGTTTGAGAGAGAGAGAGAGAGACCCAGAACAACCCATATTAAGAGCTTATGCCATAATCAAAGAAAAGAAAGAGAAAAAGGAACAAGAGTGGCAAAGGCTTCCCCTAGCAGTATTTGGGGGAGTGGGGTTACCTTGTTAAATATCACTATATTAGAATTCAGAAACAGCAGAAAAGTGAACCACAGCATCCAATATACATACCTTTGGCACTCTAGGCAAAGGGTTGTAAAACAGGCTGGGCAGCTAAGCACGGCATCAGAGAATTCACCTTTCTTCTTCTTTTGAACCCATAATTGGTCTCTGTCATCAATATTAGGATCATAGAATTCTGGCTTGATGGAGTAGTCTATCTCGTCATCATCGGAAACTGATTATAACCAAAAATGAGAAAAAGAAAGTCTGATTACAATCTAACATGGTAAACTTTGGTCACAGATTACAAAGCCATAAGCCAACTTATATAGTGAGTATATACAATCAACAGCGAAACAAAATCACAAAATCAATAATCATAAACATTAACATCGAAAAAAAAAATTTGCAGGTGTAAATGGAAATTCGTTATTCACAGAAATGCCAATGCAACTATGTACATATCCTTAATAAGATCTGATCATACTCATACCTAATTTGCACTGAACGCGAATGATGGACACTACTGCTAAAATGTTTACTTGTAGCTGTATTCCATTATAGTAATCAAGATACACAAGTAAGATCAGTGTTCAACTTAGATAGACCATACATGATGGGTACCGAAAAGGCCAATTCGAGTCAACTGGGAACAGAAGTTGGGAAGTTGAGCAAGCTTAGGTCCCAAATACGTATAAATCTTTGACTGATCATCTTCAAGTGCGTCATCCAGTTTCTAAAAATGTGATTCATTATGTTTGCAACCTCGTCATTCAAATTTTGTTTCATCAAAACTTTCATCTCAAGTCTTCGTCTAAATCACTATCACCAATGTTCTTTAGCAATCTACGACAGGAGTCCAATGCATAACAGACCATAATCATCATACATCTTATAGCTATGAAGCAAGTCTCCCTATTCAGAAAACTTGAGCTAGCTCGGTTTAGAGTCTCAGTCAAGATTTTGTTAGATTGCTTTTTCAATTAGGAATAACAAAAATCCTCAGCAAGTTAGCATGATAAATCATGAGTCAAACCCATTTAAAACTTGCTCCAGCCACTCGGTCATAGTTACTGGTGGGATTGACTAATACCATATCTAAGTTCATCCAGATTTCGACAAATGACAAGCACACACAGTACTGTTCAAAACCATACAACTGAATTTCAGCTCATCGAAAACCAAACTACTTGAATTGGCCCCTCACACCCTTATTTATCTATAAATTAGTAACTCGCAGATGGTTAACCTCTATACTTCAAATCCCAAAACAAAAACAAAAACGCTTCAACAAAATTAGACGAAATTTATAGATTCCAACATAATCAATTCTATTGGCCATGGTTTAGGTATAGCGAACTACGAAATAATAGCTAAAAGTTGTAATTTGAGACTTACTGGTTTTCTGTGAATGAGTGGGAGACTCCATCGTCTCTCTTGCGTTTCCTTCTGAATTCATCTTCTTTTTTTCCGGTGACAATTGGGCAGTTTTGGTTCCGTACGACCGGAGCTTAGCCTCTACTCTCACCGTTTCCCCCCAATGGTGTTTTTTATTTTGGGTAAATAGCAGAAAATTCCCATGTAGTTTCGTGGCTGCGCGGATGACCCTCCAATGGTACGATAATAGCTACATAACCCCCACGAGTTTTTGTGGGGGGGGGGGGGGGGTGTTCCATCATCCATGTGATCTTTAGGTGGTGTTTAGTTCGCGAACTCGGAAGGAATGGAATCTCAAATTTCTTTTGACCAATTCCGTAGGCACGTTCAGTTGAATTTTTAGACCAATGCCTTATTCCGTGGGAGTAGTCAAATCCCTTGTATAAGGAAATCTACAAATACCTTGGAGGTTGATGAAAGTGACAAAGTGTGTATTGTTTCACACATATTGACAAGTCAAAGGTTGACTTGTATTGAGATTTGTTACTTTCTTATATTTTAGTTTATTTCTTCATATTAGTTAATTTGGTAAATATTGTATTTATTGTAATTAGGTTATTTTATTTGACTAACCTTCTAACCAATTATTGGATTTGTTTAGTATCTCTTTTGGTTATTTTGTAGGATCTTTCACAAAAGGAAAGAGTCCATAACAAGAAAGGATTTCATGCTAAGGAAGGTTTCCACAACAAGGAAGGATTGCCTTGGTTGATTAAGGAATATAGAAGTCCTTTTAAAAGAAGGATTCCTCAAGCAAGTCGACTTCCACAATACAAGAGGACTCTTTGCATATAAATACTGACTGTATTGCTTTTGTAATAGATGGTTTTTAGCTCTAGAGTTCCAGCAGTTTTTCATAAGATCAAGAGCGTTTTTGTGTGAGATCTAGTTTTGGTTATTTTGTTCTTCTCTTAATATTATTCTGAGTACTTGAATTCGTGATTCAGTTTTATAAGAGAAGGTTTATTGTCTACAGCACATTGCTGTAGATAAGTGTTAGATTTGTGTTATTTTCTGATTTAAGTTTCTTTATTCTGCTGCTTTACGTACTGGTGTTAGTGCTGGTGCTATCACACCAGAACTCACATCAGGTTTTGTTTACGTTCTTTGTCCTTTCTAGCCGCTCAATTTCTTTCAATTGGTATCAGAGTCAATCACTCGATTACACTGAGTGAAGATCCTTGTAAGAGCAGTCATTATGGAAGGAAATCTGAATCAATACCGTCCCCCTGTTTTGGATGGAACTAATTACGCTATTTGGAAAGCTAAGATGCGACTTTTCATCAAAGCAATTGATGAAAGGGCGTGGCTTAGTATTATTGTTCCATGGTCTCCTCCTAAGGTAGAAAGTAAGAGTCCTGAGGGTGAATCCTCAGAAAAAATCTTCAAACTCAAACCTGAGGAAGAGTGGACTACCGCTGAAGTCACTTTAGCTAACTATAATTCCAAGGCTCTTGGTGCTATATCAAGTCATGTGGATGAACATATGTTTCGTCTTGTTATAAATCAAAATGTAGCAAAACACAGCCTGGGATATTTTGTAAAGTCACTGTGAAGGTGATGCTAGTGTTAAAGCCACAAGGTTGAGAATTCTCATGACCAAGTTCGAGAACTTGAGGATGAATGAGACTGAGGACATAAAAAGTTATTCTGCTAAATTAAGAGAAATCTCAAATGAATGTCTCTCCCTAGGTGAGCCTATATCAAATGCTAGAATGGCAAGTAAGATGTTAAGAACTGTTACTAAAAAGTTTAATATCAAAATTGCTGCTGTTGAAGAGGCACATGATACTACAACCATGGGCTTAGATACTCTTGTGGGTATTCTAACCATGTTTGAGATGAACTTGTCAATTCAACAGCAACATAAAGCTGATAACATTGCTCTTGCAACTGCTCTCTCTAATGTATCCAAAGTGCCCAAAGAGATTGAAGAAATCTCCAAAGAAATTGACACTTCAAATTTGGAAACTGAAGATGTTGCCCTTTTGACCAAAAAGTTTACATCTTTCTTAAAAAATAAACGGGCCAACAAGTTTCCTTCGAAAATTCAAAACTCGTTTGAAAAAACAAAAGAGGATACTGAGAATAGTTTCAAGAAACCTACTAGTTTTGCTAAGAAAAGATCTGAAACTGTTCAATGTAGAGCTTGCAAAGGTTTTGGACACTATGCCAATGAGTGTGCCAATACTCTGAAGAAAAAGGGACTGAGCTTGTGTGCGACCCTTAGTGATAGTGAGGACGAAGATAAGATGCTAAACTTAGCAATCATGGAAAAATCGCCCACTAGTCACGAACATCAGCCTGATGTAGCTTCAGATGTGGTCACACCAACCATCATATCTTCTGACTCTGAGGTTTACTGTTTTATTTCTCTCCTGTCTGAGAAAACAGAGAATTAAGAAGACAGTGATGCAAGTTACCAAGAACTTCTTGATGCTTATACTGATTTATTTGCTGACTGGGAAAAACGAGTAGAAAAAATAGCTGTTTTCGAAAAGGTTAATGAGAAACTCTCTTCTGAAATTATTACTTTGAAAGGTGATCTTGAAAAAGTTACCACTGAAAATGGTAATCAAAAGGATGCCATAGCCAAACTCGAGGTCATGCTCACCAAACGTGATATTGAACTCGAGAAGACCAAGACAGAACTTGAAAAGGCCAATGGAACTTTTACAAAATTAATGAAGAAGTTCTGAATTTAGGAAATAATTTAAAAACTGGTCTTGGCTTTGAATCCACTTTTGTGAAAGAAGGAGAGAGTTCCTCAAACAAAGTTTCTAAACATCATAAATCTAATCCTAAGAAAAAGAGGTTTGTATGCCACTACTGTTTTGTTCCAGGTCACATCAGACCCTTCTGCTACAAAAGGATTCATGACCTTGGAAGATCTGCTCCTCAGATGAGCCCTCGGATGTACTCACATCACCACTCACATCAGCAGAAAACTGGGAAGTTTGTGTGGATGGAAAAAAAAAGTGAGGAATGCAAAGTGATATTCACCTCACTCAAAAGTAGCGTAGCTTGCTCATGGTACTTCGACAGCGGGGTGCTCAAGGCACATGACAGGTAACATAGAGTTTCTCACCGATTACACCAAAATTAAAGGTGGAAACGTGAACTATGGAGGAGGAGCCCAAGGTAAGATCATTGGTAAAGGTACTTTATGTGTTAATCATATGCCAAAACTGAAGAATGTCTATCATGTGGAAGGCTTAAAAGCTAATCTCATTAGCATAAGTCAACTATGTGATGACAATCTGCATGTTAAATTTGACAAGCATGAATGCAAAGTGTATGATAACACTAATCAATGCTTGTTCACTGGAATAAGCTCTCTCATCTAAACTAACAAACCTAAACTACCATTATATTTTTTCTCTTTTATTTATATTTTTTCATCACAATTAAAATAAAATATTTTAAATATTATATACTATGAAAAATATATTGTACTCTCTCCGTCCCTAAATTATTGTCTTGTTTGATCCGGCACATGGATTAAGAAAAAATAATTACTTAATTATTAATATTGGTATAATATGTAGTTTCTTTTAATGCCCATGTGTATATGGCTCATAATTAAAGTAGGGAGAAAAATAAGGGTAAAATAGTAAAAATGTTCTCCTAAACTATGAAAATTTCAAACAAGATAATTATTTAAGGAGGGATAAAAAAAATAAGACAATTATTTTGGAACGGATAAAAAAAACAAGACAATAATTTAATGACAGAGAGAGTATATTTTAATAATTTTCATTCTAAAATATTAAACAAAAATATATTGTGTTTAAATAAAGTGAGAAAAATGTAGAGAATTTAAGTCACTATTTATGTTAAAACTCACCAGATATTTAGAGGGTGATTTAATTAATTTTAAAGATAGAAAGTGAAATAAAGAAACTACTGTAAGATTAAAAAAAAGTAAAAATTTTTAAAATTATTTTTAAAGGGCGGTAGAGGCTCCCATGTAACGCCCTAAGGGTCCACGGTGGGAAGCCTGACACCACTCCCTAAAACCAATTTTAGAGATTTTTAGAGGTTTTTACCCTCCCTTAATCCTACAGTGGTTCCTCTAGTCCACCCTCTATCTCTAAAATCAACTAAATCACCCTCTAAATATAGGGGGAGTTTTAACATGAATAGTGACTCAAATCCTCTACATTTTCCTCACTTTATTTGAGCACAATATACTTTTGTTTAATATTTTGGAATGGAAATTATTAAAATATACTCTCTGTCATTAAATTATTGTCTTATTTTTTTTATCCGTTCCAAAATAATTATTTTATTTTTTATCGTCTTAAATAATTGTCTTGTTTGAAATTTTCATAGTTTAGAGATCATTTTACCATTTTACCCTTATTTTTTATCTATTTTAATTATGTGTCATATAAACATGGACATTAAAAAACTACACATTATACCAATATTAATAATTAAGTCAGTTATTTTTTGTTAATCAGTGTGCGAGTCAAACAAGACAATAATTTAGGGACAGAGAGAGTACAATATATTTTTCATAGTATATAAAATTTAAAATATTTTATTTTAATTGTGGTGGAAAATATAAATAAAAAAGAAAAAATATAATGGTTTGTTAGTTGAGATAAGAGATATTTAATTTTTAGAGGGTTATATAGAGAGTGCTTGTTGGAATGAGTTTTTTTTACAGTGTTAAAAAAGTGAAACTTGAACGAAAAATGAGGTATTTAGAATGTGATATAGAGATATATAAGAAGTGTTTATTGTGGACGCTCTAAAGTATGGGCTCTCCTATTAAAACTACCTAGTAGCCAGTAGGTATTTATTTAAGTAACTTTTCAAGTTTTTCAACCCAACAGGTTGCTTTACTGAATTACCAGAGTGTACGGCATTCTCACTGTCGGTAATTAATATGATCAAACCTAATTACGATACTGTGCTGCCCCAATAAAAATAAACACGGGTCAAGCTAGTAGGCAGTAGCAAATGCCCAAGGGCCATAAAATTTCAAAAATAGAAACTTTTTGCCTTGAAATTCACAACCGTCGATGTTCACAAAATTCTACAAAGCTATTAGAAAGAGTTTTCAAAGCAATTTTTTTCTAAACTAGAAGCTTTATAAAGTGTATTAAAAGTACATGTAAGCATTTTCACATTCTAATGCTACACTTTACATAATAATGCCTTACAATTTTTACCATTATAACTAATGACATGGTAAAAGGAAGAGAGGGGCAAAAGAACGCTAGAGAAAATATTCACTGGTCTTAATTACCATATCATCGGTCCATATAGTAATTCAAAATTAATATGGAGCTTTCATTTAAATAAGTTGGGACCCTTTTTGAAAACCACAACATCAGTCGACTTTGAGTCCAAAACGGTGCTAATGATGAGATGATCTAGGAATACTGAATTTTTTTTTGGAAGAATCGCAAAAACAGTTATTCTTGCATGAATTTCAGGCTTTCCTGACATGTACTCCCTACATTTCAAAATGGGTGTCTTCTCTCACATTTTGGGGCATTCAAAATTAAGTGCCTTCTTTTACTTTCGCCAATACCTATGAAAATTAACTGTCACAAGTTGGTCGTAGAAATTAGACTCAAACTGACAGAATGGAAAGCACAATTTAGCTATTGGTCGGTCGAACTAACCCTTTTGTGGTTTGAGAGAGATAAAAAATATATATATTCCATCCGTTTAAGACAAAGAGTCTAATATTCTAGGATGTTTCACTCAAATAGTCAACTTTAAAAAATTATGGTTTCGGTTTCTATACTCTTTCATCTTTACCCTCCCACTTATGTTGTAAGTATCTTACACTAATATATCTCTTAATTATTGGACTTTTTAAACGTGAACTCTTTGGGTGGAACGGAGGAAGTATATATACAATAATATACTTGTAACGGTGGTGGAATTGGAATGCGATGTACAAGCCTTTAGCTTTACAGGATTTTAATGGAATTTGGAAGTTAACGGACCCATTAACTTTTTAACGGAATTTGAAACTTACAAGACTTTAGAAAGTTAACGGATCCGTTAACTTTTTAACGGAATTTGAAACTTATTGAGGTTGAAACTATAAAAAAAAAAAAAAAATTTAACGGAACCGTTATGTTAAGGCCGCCTAGTCTAGGTGGTGTTTTGGGATAAGGCTGCCAAGGGGAGGCGACCTTGTTAATTTTTTCAGAATTTTAATTTTTTTTTTCATTTATAACAGAATAATATCAAAAAAGAATGCTAATTAATACAATAACAATCGCAAAAAAAAAAAAAGATATATAGACAGAAAAGTTGTTAAAAAGTTGTTAAAAACATACCGTATTTGAAAAAATGACCGAAACTCGAAACTACTAGAGAGTTTAGAGAGAGAGAGAGAGTGAATCCTTGAGAGAGAATTGCCAAAAGAAAGTGAGGGCAAAAGAAAGTGAGGGTTTTATTTATAAAAGACGTAAATGGTAGTTTATGATAATTAATAAAATATAAGAGTTATAATTATAAATATAAAATTTTCAAAAAAATAAGGACATAATAGTAATTGCACAAAGATATGATATTTAGCATAAATGGAGTGTTGTATTTAGTACGTCCCTAGCTTTAAAGCTTTTCACGAATGCTAAGAGCATCACCAATGCAAATGTGAATGTGAAAAAATTGGGTGCCACCTAGAATTTACACATTTAAAAAAAAAAAAAACTTTTCAATGCAATTGTAGAGAAGGAATGTGAATATGATGTGTCAATTAAATTGTTTTCTATTGGTTATTAGATAATTAATTTTTTAACCCCAATGCGCATTGTGAACACATTCTCCTTCACAATGTGCACTGAGAATCAAAAAATTAATTATCGAATAACCAATAAAAAATAATTTTACTTGACCAATTATATTCTATAATTGCATTGAAATTTTTTTTTTCTTTAAAAAATATATAATAACACCTAATTTTTTTACATTCACGTTTACACGGTGATGCTCTTCAGATTGATGCCAAAGTGAACTGATGTGAAACTAAGGAGGCTTCATTCCGGGGTTGAGCGGTGATGCAATCAAGGCATCATGACATAAAAGATGGATAAACATTTATTTAATATTATTCTCACCGAGATGATGCTTTAATTGCGATTTTAGTGCTTCCTCCATTTTTAATTATTGTTCTGTCACTTTTGTGTCAAATGAACTATTTTTAAATAAAATATTAATATATATATATTATTTTTAAAAAATTACAAAATAGTACTCTCCGATTTGATTAAATAGTTTATTTTTAATTTTTTAAAAATTAACATGTAACTAAATTAAATTAAAATTTAATATATTTAATTATATTTTCGAAATAAAAGTCACATTCACTAAAAACTAAATTAAGAATACTATGAATTATAATTTTTATGACTTTGTAAATACAAATAAATTTATGTAAATTATCGATCAAACTTTAATTAAATTAACTCAAAAAAATCAAAAATAAATTTTTTGATTGAAATGGAGGGAGTGATTCATAGTCCTTAAAGATGGAATTACAAAGTGTTGTATTTATAATTGACAAATGATACTTGGGCTTGAGGCTCAAGCTTGTGCTATTCTACGAGTTTAAGTGTTAGTATAGTTAAATTAAATTTACTTAAATCTAGATCTACACCGTTAAATCAAATTTGTAAGCTTGTTCATATTATTACTTAGAAAATGACAAATATGATTTGACGATGTAAAGATCTAAATAAATTTGATCTGTCGACATTATCAATTAGGAATGCCAATCCGAATCACCAAGCCACAAAACCAAGTCAAACCGAATGGTTTGGTTCAGTTTCGTGGCTTATATGGTTCAGCTCGGTTTGAGTTTTTGAAAAACTGAATGGTTCGGTTCGCACGCAGTTTGACATGCCCAGTCAAGTCGAACTGAACCTAACCAAACCATATTGAACTGAACTGCCAAGCCAAACCACTAGGTCAAACCGTCGAGCCGAACCATCAAACCATATTTAGATATGTTGTTGATTATTAGTGGAATTATATCCTTCCGTTGGATTAAAGTATATAAAGTCTAATAAAACCCTAAAGCCTTTCCATTCTTCAATTTTTACTCTCGTATCTCAAGTTCTCTCAACTCTCAAGTAATAGAAAAGTGGAACTGGATGATCGGCAACGTCGACTTCTTCAATCTTCACGTCGTCACTGCATGCCATCGACCCCTCTCGATCGACTCCTCACCATCAACTCGTCCACTGGTAGGCTCCTCTTCCAATTTTCCTCATGGCCTACACATACGATATGATTTTTATGAAACCGAATCACCAAGCCAAATCGCAAAACCGACCACCAAATAGAACTACCAAGCTGAACCGCAACACCGAACCGAACCTTCGTGGTTTGGTTTGGTTCGGCTCGAGACTTTGAAAGGTTCAGTTCGATTTGATATTTTACAACCAATGACTTGCGGTTTAGCGCGTATTTCGTCTCAAACCAAACCATTTACACCCCTATTAATAACAATAAAAGTTGTAGGAATACCACAAGCTCGAACTCGTAATATCAATATCGTACCTCTTTATTATTTATCTAATGAAAATATGGAAATCCATCATTTTGTGGCTTGCATGTTAAAGATCAATAAAGCAAAAAAGCAAAGAGGTAAAAGAGATGATTAATCAAAGCACATTTCAGTTTAATATAGTCAATCTCAAGGTGGGAAAATTGTGTGGAAAAAGTGGAAAGGTGGTCTTGCTTAAGGGAGAAATTATAGCATGAAAAATTGTTGTAGACAAGTGGAGTGGAAAAGGATACAATCATATCCATTTTTAGTATAATAAGGTAATGTGCTTTGAATGAGCTTTCAAAATCTCAATTTATGTGTTTTTCCATAGGGGCGGATCATTTAATCTTCATTATATATATGATCACACCTATTTTAAAGGTAAACGACTTTAAATCATCTGTCCCATAATTGTGTCTCATTCTCTCACCTCAATCGAGGCTGCCATTTGTCCTATAATTGTGTCTCATTCTGAGTCCATATGGTAATTTAGAATCAATAAGGAGCTTTCATTTATGTAAGTTGGGACCCTTTTGAAAACCACAACATTAGCCGACTTAATTTGACCCCAAAGCGGTGCTAATAACGTGGTGATTTAAGAATCTTGAATATTTTTAAAGAACCGCAAACAAGTTATTCTACAAACAGTTCTCTTTACGTGAATTTCACGCTTTTTATACATGTACTCCAATTCATTTAAAATTAATTACTAGAGATCACACTTATTTTAAAATGAAAGGAGTGTAATGCAGCCACCTGCTCTAGGGCATTCCAATCATAGAGCAATACAACAATTTAAATGATGATTTCAATAATTCTCCAACAGTGCATTTATAACATGTAATGTAAAACGAATGGGGCTCTGTTCTAGTGCAAATATCATATTCCTTTAAGATTTTGAGTTATTAATATCTACTTTATATGCAACACTTGCACAGATACGGAAATGCAGCAGAAGATGCTGCATAATTCGTACACCAATTGTCTGATGCACAACAGCTAGGGGTACTGACATAACATACTATACACAACTTTAATGTCCCGACTGTATGTTCCGTTCCTACCCATCCGTAACCAAAAAAAAAAAAAAAAGTTATACTTTGGATTTTATTTGGTCAACTTGATAAAAAATTGATAGAAACTTACTAGTCCTCTTGAAATTATTTCCTTAAAGTCGCGATATATTGATATTATTCTCTTAGTATTGTTTGAATGATGAAATTTTATTATCTACTCCCTCCGTTCCGAATAAGTGTTTTTAGTGGATAAAACACATGAATTAAAAAATATAATTAATGATGTGTTGTAAAATGTATTCTGACGATCATACACATGAACAGTAATTGAGTTCAACTATTTTAAATAATTGAGTTTCTTTTGAATAAGTTATATCAAATGAAACTTTAAGAGTATATTAGGAAAAACGATAGAAAATAGGTAGATCAAAAGTTTAAAAAAATATTAGTGGAAAGATTCTAAAATAAAAAATAGGAATATTTATCCAAGATGGTGAGAGTAAAACATATTAGATGTATGTTATATAATGATATGATATTGTCCTAGCTAGGTTGACTTTGTAGCATAAAACTGGACTATTTTGTGAGACGGACGCAAGGAGTATAAAACAACAGCATACACTGCAAAGAGGCTTCAGCACTTGTACACTTGTAGCTCATACACAAACTTGAACGATAAGCAGCACTAGTGCCAGAATGTATGCAGTCACTGACACTAATTTTTTTCAATGTCAGGCCAAGAGCCTCCACAGCAACACCCCAATCTACCCCTAAACTTTTTTTTTAGAGATTTTTACCCCCTAGACTTTTACAGTGGACACTCTATCCCATTTCCTATCTCTAAAATCAACTAATTTACCCCCAAAATATAGGAGTCTTTTAATATAAATAGTAACATTTTTTTTTTTGTCTCCTGCTTGTTCCTTTTCCATTTCTTTTCTCTTTCCTCCCCTGCCCCTCACTTTCACACACACAAAGAAAGATTTGTTCCCTTCTCTATTAATATTTTGGATCTAATATATTTTAAAAAATTAAATATATTATTAAAAATGGAGAAATTTAATGATGGTTGTAGTCAAATTATTAGTTTTGTCACATATGTATTTAAGATTGTTGAAATTGAAATTGAAATTATTAAAATATAAGTACTATAATTTTTATAGAATATAAAATTTAAAATATTTCATTCCGATTGTGCTAGAAAAAATAAAATAAAAATAGATGGTAGTTAGATTTGTTAGTTGAGATGAAAAATATTTAATTTTTAAAGGGTTATATAGAGATTGCTTGTTGGAATGAGTTTTTTTTTAGAGTGTTAAAAAAGTAAAATTTGAACGGAAAACGAGGTAATTTAGAGTGTGATATAGAGGTGTATAGAGAGTGCTTGATGTGGATGCTCTAACTTGTGCCCTTGATAATCACACTTTCCAGAGTTTCTCTTAAATTGTGTCTCAATAATCAAACTTTGCAGAGTTTTTAATTCCACTAGGCCATCGGCGATCGAGACAAAAGCTATTGTAACTTAAATAATTCAATAATCGGTTGAATTATTTAGCATTAAAACTTGTGTTTTGAGAAAAGTTGGGAATCTCGGTGTTTTAAAACAGAGCTGCGTTTGAAAACGCTGCTTTTTCTATCGCAGCATTGAAACACAATTTTTACAAATAAGCTGCGTTTTGGTCAAAACGCACGACCAAACGGACTCTTAAACACCATGTTAGCATCAGATGAAGATTTATGAGTTTGGCAAAATCAGTTTGGGGTTGTTCCGGATAAAACAGCTGACATCTTCTATAAACACCACTCAACCTGCAGTGCGGTTCTTCTCCCCCACCCATGCATTTTACTTTCTTGATGCATAATCCCTTGGAAACTTAACAAAGATCTATCTTTATGTATAATAGATGAAATTAATTTCCAAATATGAAACTATATTTCTCAACCATCGGCAACATCGATCCATCGCTCGGTTCAACGCAAGGGCTTAGGCTCTCGGAGGACTGCCCGCACGCTCCTACACCTTTCTATAGGGTGGCTTTCCAACAGCTCGTTACTCTTCTATGCTTTCTTTGATACCTTGCCAAAATATCGAGGGGTTTGGCATAAAGTCCACAACATGAATGAGAAGAAAACAACTTCACCTGCTAGTTGATTGAAGACAATGTCGCAACTCCCTAGCTCCAACGACTTCAAGCACTTCAAACCATCAGAAGTAATTGTTTGAAAAATTGTAAAAAGTGAAGGAAATTGTGCATCTTGTTTTGCAAATTTCTTAGTGGTTCGTTTGTCAAATGACAAAGATAATTGTGGAAATGTGTTCTATTCCGTGAGAACATCGAAATTATATATTTATTTGTCCAAAATGATGCTTGGATAATGGAGATATTAAGGCCTAAAGTAGGTGGGTTGAAATTGGATAAGTGAATTTGTCCCACATTGGAAAGAAAGTAAAGCAAGACTAGTTTATATACAAACTCCTTTCTTAGAAGGATTAAACTTGTATAGTTTAGAGGCTTTCTCTCGCTCGCACGCCAGCGGAGGAGGGCGTGTGCAAGCGCCACCTGAATGTCATACCAAATTGATCTCCTTAGGCATTTGTATTGATACATTTTAGAAGTACTTTTACAAAAAATTATTATTATTAAATATAGATGTTTGTTGACTTAATGTATATTTTAGAAGTACTTTTACAAAAAATTATTATTATTAAATATAGATGTTTGTTGACTTAATGTCCAACAAAAATCAAGTGTTGTTAATATATATAAATTGGTGGTTGTTTAGTAAAATACTTTCGTAAGTGTTATCAATATATGCAAATTTGTGGTTGCTTAGTATAGTACTTTCGTTGCAGAATAAATTTTTTTAATATTTATACGAGTATGAGTAAATAGTGTTTTTATATATTTTTAATTTTTAAAATATCCTTTAATGATATCAAATTGTTAAGTTTTTGTTTTCTATTTTTCTTTATCTTGCACTTAATAAGGATATTTTACAGATATACTTGAAGAATTTTTAAGAAATTGAGAATAAAATATCTATTTTGGGACATATTGAAGAAAAGATAAGCGTCGTCTCTTTGTGAACAAAGTGAAATTGTTTAAAGATTTGATATAATTATTATATTATGAGTAAATAGTGTTTGTATATATTTTTAAATTTTAAAATATCCTTTAATGATATCAAATTGTTAAGTTTTTGTTTTCTATTTTTCTTTATCTTGCACTTAATAAGGATATTTTACAGATATACTTGAAGAATTTTAAGAAATTGAGAATAAAATATCTATTTTGGGACATATTGAAGAAAAGATAAGAGTCATCTCTTTGTGAACAAAGTGAAATTGTTTAAAGATTTGATATAATTATTATTTTAAATAATTTTTGAAGATTGTTCAATAGTTAGAAAATGTTTAGTTGAATACTATATTTACAAAATAATTTTTTTAATACACTGTCAATGTTAAATCAAAAGTTTACACATTTAAATGATATATGTAATTATGCTTGCAGAACCAAATCGACCTCCTTAGACATTTATATTGATACATTTCAGAAGTACTTTTACAAAAAAATTATCATTATTGAATATACTTGTATAGCTTAGAGGCTTTCTCTCGCGCGCACGCCTACGGAAGAGGGCGTGTGCAAGCGCGACCTGAATGTCATACCAAATTGATCTCCTTAGACATTTGTATTGATACATTTTAGAAGTACTTTTGCAAAAAAATATCATTATTAAATATAGATGTTTGTTGACTTAATGTCTGACAAAAATCAAGTGATGTCAATATATGCAAATTGGTGGTTGTATAGTATAATACTTTCGTAAGTGTTATCGATAGGCTTAAATCGCAATTTGATCACTCTACTTTGACAGAAAATTCATTAAGCTCACTCTACAAATTTTTTTCTCAATTTCATCACTATACTTGGTATGTTGAGTCAATAAACTCACCGCGCTTGACTTCCGTTTGTTTTGTTGGATGGAGGACTGCAAAAAGACCAAAATGCCCTTTACCTTAAATCGCTATTTAGTTACCCTACTTTGACAGAAAATGCATTAAGATTAATAGTATAAAATTGTGTATAAAATATTTAAAATAATCAAATCAGTTAAATAAGTTATTTCAAATATAATAAAATAACATAATTTCAGACTAATTCTTAAAAATATTAAACAAAAATTAGGTAAACTTATCAGAATTCTTAATCAAAATTAATAAAAGATTATGTTGGTCTTTTCTAAAGCAATAAATTCTTTAGCTTGACTTTTTTTTTATATAAAACTAATAATATTAAACAAATGCATTAAATTAATATAAGATAGTTATTATTGTAAAATAAACGAATTATATTAAACAAATGCATTAAACTAATTATATGTGTGTTAGTGGCAATTGAGCCTAGCGTTATGATTCTGATGATTTCTTGACTGAGTGTTTCAAGAAGGGTTGTGGGTCTTTCATGATTTTGGTCCATTTGGATTTCAAAAAATTGGATCGATTTGGGGTTCTTGAAGGAGTTAGGGGGTACGTGCAGATTGAGCTTGGAATGAAGTGATGCTAATTTGGGTGTTTGATCTTTTTCCCTAGTTGCTTAATTTTTGGGTTTTTGTTTGTTCTTGGTTGCAATGAATTTTAATATTTTAGTAATGACATTTTCGGATTTTTAAGATAATTATAAACTTTTTATTCAAAAATCAGGATGGAGTGATGAACTTGTATTTATGTCTAAGTGCAGTGATTAAATTGATAGTTATTAGTAAGGGTATTTTTGGGATTTAAAAAAAATAATAAGTTTTTCATCCAAAAAATTGGATGGAGTGATTAACGTGGGATTTATGCCAAGTATAGTGATGAAATTGAGAACAAAATTATTGTAGGGTGAGCGTAATGAATTTTCTGTCAAAGTAGGGTGATCAAATTGCGATTTAAGCTTTATCAATATATGCAAATTGGTGGTTGCTTAGTATAGTACTTTCATTGTAGAATAATTTTTTTTAAAATATTTATACGGGTATGAGTAAATAGTGTTTGTATATATTTTTTTAATTTTTAAAATATCCTTTAATGATATCGAATTGTTAAGTTTTTTGTTTTCTATTTTTCTTTATCTTGCAATTAATAAGGATATTTTACAGATATACTTGGAAGAATTTTTTAAAAATTGAGAATAAAATATCTATTTTGGGACATATTGAAGAAAAGATAAGAGTCATCTCTTTGTGAACACAGTGAAATTGTTTAAAGATTGAATATAATTATTATTTTAAATAATTTTTGAAGATTGTTACATAGTTAGAAAATGTTTAGTTGGATACTATATTTACAAAATAATTTTTTAATACACTATCGGTGTTAAATCAAAAGTTTACACATTTAAATGATATATGTAATTATGCTTGCGAGAACCAAATCGACCTCCTTAGACATTTGTATTGATACATTTCGAAGTACTTTTACAAAAATTATCATTATTGAATATAGATGTTTGTTGACTTAATGTCTGACAAAAATCAAGTGTTGTCAATATATATGCAAATTGGTGGTTGTTTAGTAAGTACTTTTGTTGCAGAATAAATTTTTTTTAAATATTTATACGGGTATGAGTAAATAGTTGTTTGTATATATTTTTAATTTTTATAATATCCTTTAATGATATCAAATTGTTAATTTTTTATTTTCTATTTTTCTTTATCTTGCACTTAATAAGATATTTTAGAGATATACTTGAAGAATTTTTAAAAATTTGAGAATAAAATATTTATTTTGGGACATAATGAAGAAAAGATAAGAGTCATCCCTTTGTGACCAAAGTGAAATTGTTTAAGGATTGGATATAATTATTATTTTAAATAATTTTTTAAGATTGTTCAACAGTTAGAAAATATTTAATTGCATACTATATTTACAAAATAATTTTTTTAATACACTGTCAGTGTTAAATCAAAAGTTTACACATTTAAAAGAGCATCAATTTTAAATGAAATGATATATGTAATTATGCACTAGTTCTTGGTTAATTTGATCCAATTCTATAGAGAAATTGCAATGTAATGGGAAATGAGTTGTGTACATGAGTATTGGTTTTTGAAAAAAAAATTTATCTCGAAATAGATGCCTTTTTTTCTATGAAGTTGATTAGTTTAGCAAAGAGGTAGTGCCATAGATGAGCCAAATAATATTTAATATTTAATTTGATCCTGTACTTAAACATAAGTATGCTCAAACTTTCTTGAAAATTCAAAAATAGGTTTAGGATTTTAATTACGTACAAAAAAATATATATTCTCCCCCCATATACCCCCAATTTTTAGAACTTTTTTTTTTCTTCTCCTTTTTTATTTTTATTTTGTAAATCTAGAAATAAACTAAAAATAAAATAAAAAAGTGGACCACAATTATCCACGATTTACCATCGATGAATCAAAAGATCCGAGGGAATTCTTCACTTTATCAGCACTTAAACTTTCTTAGGTAGATCACCTATGGTGGCCTTTAAACTCAAGTATTCCTTTAGTAAAATCGGTCTCATGGAGCTCCACCATTGACAGTGCTCTCTCGAGTCACATTTCTTGAAGCCCGCCATATCGTCGATGAGTGCGTCGACAAATTCGAAAGTCACCGCCTTTTGATGGTGCTTTACCAAGCCGAGTTGCTTCGAACGTCGATCGACGAATGAAAGAGGAGAGATACCGGGTAGGAAAATCGATCCGTTAATTTCTTTAAGCTCTAGCACGTGCCATTGTTGAGGAGGAATAGAGAAAATGGAAGTATAAATGAAGGAGTACAGTGGCCGATTGGTTTTCAATTTCACCTTCATCTGGATGTCTTTAAAATATTCTAAGTTTTAGATTGATTCGTTTTAAGATTTTAAACATAGGTAGTCAATTTTATGCTTCAATCAAATGATTAGGGTCTTGATTCATTTCTTTGGTTTGAAATACGCTCCAATTGGGTTTGATAATTGGGTTTTTTTTTTGAAAAAGAGTAGAGAAGGGCATTAGGTTGTTATTTTTGGTCGAAAATATACTAATTTTACCTACTATTTATTCTATAATAAATGAATATGTTTATGTCTACCTCTCTTTCTTTTTGAGTGAAGCTAGTAGTGGTGATTTCTTTGTCTATGGTGTTGCTTGTTGCAATAAGAATAGATTACGTAGAATGAAAGTGATTTTCATATGGTAATAATAGGAGATGTTGCTCTTTATTGTTGAAAAATACCATGTTATATCGTGATAGTCATAAATTTAGCCATTCACTAATGTAGTCTTTAATGTACGTTCTTAATTGCCCAATTATGTATTAAATCTTGGTCAATTAGGAGTTAAAAATTCTTTTATATATAATAGAGGTCTCTTGGCATTTGAAATGACAAATACTGAATTCTTGGTTTTACCGCAGTATATTTCTTTACTTGTCTTAAAAATTTAAATTTGAAGGCTAGTACTTATGTTAGATGTCGGTGGGAGAACTATTAATTTGTCCTTTCGATGGATAATTTACATGTAAATGATGTCAATTTTGTTTGATTTGGATATGTGTGGTATTTATTTTGGTAGTTAGAAATTAGGGCTTTTGCATATAAGTTGACTTTTTTTTTAAATGAGTCAATTTTTAAGTTGTGATATTATTTAACATATATTATTTTCTTAGTAATAACTATTGATAGAAGAATGATCTTATAATAATAGTGATTCATTGTGTAATTTCAATTGGTTATTTTTAAGAGTCTCATGGTGTTTGTAACAGCTAATTTTAAAAGAGTTTCATTCTTTATAATTATGACAAAGATTTCATTATTTGTAATTACTCCACACGTTAATTGTCTTTATCATAATTGTAAGTGAAGTTTGATTATTACTAAGTCTTTATCTTTTTGTAGGATTTGTTTGTGGGCTTCTTTTAAAATGTTAGATTGTTCAAAATATAATGAGCCTCATGACTATTAGTTTGTTTTAGGTCTTCTTGTTTGAAGTAATTTTCCAATTACCAAAAAGGATTATGTTAAAAATTTAGAAGAATATGTTAAAATATTTAGAAGCGTACTTTCATTGTACATCATTGTGCCGATTGTCATGGTTGTGATTAAATCTTAAACCAAGTGTGGCCTTGTAGGTATTCAAGGCATTATTTGGGCTTTTGGTGGTATGATCTTTGCCCTAGTCTGCACTTCGGTATCTCAGGTTAGTTCCCCTGTTTCCCTATCTTCATTTTGTTTCTAACTTTATTTGTTACTCTTGGTAGCTATTTTTATTGCTTAACTAACTGACTCTCGGCTTTATTTTCCATTTTTCTGGGATTTTTCAAGTTAACTTGTTTATTTTTTCTCTATATTTGTGATTTTTTAATTTTTGCATTACAAATGGTATTAGAGCGGGTCCCATCGAAATATTTTGGAGCACATGGCTCGGGTCATTACAAATGGTATAAGAGCTGGTAGATGTGAAACTTAGGCCATGCGTGATGGACCGGGCTTCAGGCTCGGGTCATTACAAATGACTCGGATCATTAAAATGGTACTAGAGCGGGTCTCGGTCAGAAATATGTTGTAACACATGGCTCGGATCATTACAACTAGTATCAGAGTGGGTAGATGTTTAATGGACCGGACTTCGGGCTCAAGTCATTACAAATGACTCGAGTCATTACAAATGGTATCAGAGCAGGTCTCGGTCAGAAATATGTTGGAACACATGGCTTGGGTCATTACAAATGGTATCAAAGCTGGTAGATGTGGGACTTAGGCCATGCGTGATGGACTGGGCTTCGGGCTCGGGTCATTACAAATGACTCGTGTCAGTATAAATGGTATCAGAGCGGGTCCTCGTTAAAAATATGTTGGAACACATGGCTCAGGTCATTACAAATGGTATCAGAACGGGTTGATGTTGGACTTAGGCCTAGTTAACCCAGGTGCTTAGTGGCTACCACAAGCCACCCAAGCCATGTGTTCCATGGACTTTTAGATGACTTCTGGTAGGCTAACTTGACCCAAGTGCATAGTGAGCCATGCGTGACGGATCGGGCTTCAAGTTCGGGTTATTACAAATGACTCGGGTCATTATAAATAGTATCAGAGCGGGTCCCGATCAAAAATATGTTGGAACACATGGCTCGGGTCATTAAAAATGACATCAGAGCGGGTCCTGTCAGAAATATGTTGGAACACATGGCTCGGGTCATTACAAATGATATCAAAGCGGGTATATGTGAGACTTAGATTTAGTTGACCAGGTGCTTAGTGGGCCAGTACGTAGGCCATGCATGGCAGATGGTATCAAGGTGGGTCTCAGTCTGAAATGTCTTAGATTTTAGGCCTAGTTGACCCAAGTGCTTAAGGGGCCAGTGCGTGGGCCATGCATGGCTGACTGGGCTTCGAGCTCGGGTCCTATTTGACCAAAGTGCTTAGTTAGCCATATGTGACGGCCCGAGCTTCGGGCTCGGGTCATTACAAATGGTATCAGAGTGGGTCCTAGTTAAAAACATGTTGGAACACATGGCTCGGGTCATTACAAATGGTATCAGAGCGAGTAAATGTGAGACTTAGGCCTAGTTGAGCCAGGTGCTTAGTGGGCCATGCGTGATGGACGGTATCAGAGCGGGTCCCAGTAAAAAATGTGTTGCAACACATTGCCCGAGGTGCCAATCTTTTGGACTTTGGACCTCGGGTACATATGAGACTTAGGTCTAGTTGACTCAGGTGTTTAGTATGCCAATTATGTGGTCATGCGTACGTGGAAGATCGGGTTTCGGGCTTGGGTCATTATAAGTACTGAAGTTCTTCATCATTTTTTGGGTGAGAGTACATGGAAAAGAACCGAATAGTTTAGACCTTAACACATAAATAGGGACTCTAGGCTTTTCAGTTTCATAAGTCCTTAAGATGTTTCCCACATGCATGGACAAATATCAAATAAGTTAACCAAGCTCCTTACAACTCTATTCATTCAATTCCCCCACTTTTTAGAACTTTTTTTCTTTCTCGCTTTTTATTTTTAAATCTAGAAATAAACTAAAAATAAATTAAAAAAAGTGGACCACAATTATCCACGATTTACCATCGATGAATCAAAAGATCGAGGAATTCTTCACTCTATCGGCTTAAACTTTCTTAGGTAGATCACCCATGGTGGCCTTTAGACTCAAGTTCTCCTTTAGTCAAATCGGTCTCATGGAGCTCCACCGTTGACAATGCTCTCTCCGAGTCACATTTCTTGAAGCTGTCATACCGTCGATGAGTGCGTCGACGGATCCGAAAGTCACCGCCTTTTACCAAGTCGAGTTGTCTCGAACGTCGATCGACGAATGAAAGAGGAGAGACGGGTAGGAAAATCGATTCGTTAATTTCTTTAAGCTTTAGCACGGTGCCATTGTTGAGGAGGAATAGAGAAAATGGAAGTATAAATGAAGGAGTACAAGTGGCCGGTTGGTTTTCAATTTCACCTTCATCCGGATGTCGTTAAGATATTCTAAGTTTTGGATTGATTCATTTTTAAGATTTTAAACATAGGTAGTCAATTTTATGCTTCGATCAAATGATTAGGGCCTTGATTCATTTCTTTGGTTTGAAATACGCTCCAATTGGGTTTGATAATTGGGGTTTTTTTTTTGAAAAAAGGGTCATATTCTCGGTTTGGTAGTAGAGAAGGGCATTAGGTTGTTATTTTTGGTCTAAAATATACTAATTTTACCTACTTGTTTATTCTATAATAAATGAATATGTTTATGTCTACCTCTCTTTCTTTTTGAGTGGAGGTGGTAGTAGTGATTTCTTTGTCCATGGTAGTGCTTATTGCAATAAGAATAGATTTCTGTAGAATGAAAGTGATTTTCATATGGTGAGAATAGGAGATGTTTCTCTTTATTATTGAAAAATACCATGTTATATCAGTGATAGTCATGAATTTAGCCATTCACTAATGTAGTCTTTAATGTACGATCTTAATTGCCCAATTATGTATTAAATCTTGGTCAATTAGAAGTTAAAAATTCTTTTATATATAATAGAGGTCTTTTGGCATTTGAAATGAGAAATACTGAATTCTTGGTTTTACCGCAGTATATTTCTTTACTTGTCTATTAAAAAATTTAAATTTGAAGGCTAGTACTTATGTTAGATGTCGGTGGGAGGAGAACTATTAATTTGTCCTTTCTGATGGATAATTTACATGTAAATGATGTCAATTTTGTTTGATTTGCATATGTGTGGTTTATTTATTTTGGTAGTGAGAAATTAGGGCTTTTGCATATAAGTTGACTTTTTTTTTTTTTTTTTAAATGAGTCGGTTTTTAAATTGTAACTGATATTATTTAACATATATTATTTTCTTAGTTATAGTTAGTAGCAACTATTGATAGAAGAATGGTCTTATGATAATAGTGATTGCTCATTGTGTTTGTAACAGATAATTTTAAAAGAGTTTCATTCTTTGTAATTATGACAAAGATTTCATTATTTGTAATTACACCACACGTTAATTGTCTTTATCATAATTGTAAGTGAAGTTTGATTATTACTAAGTCTTTATCTTTTTGTAGGATTTGTTTGTGGGCTTCTTTTAAAATGTTAGATTGTTCAAAAGATAATGAGCCTCATGACTATTAGTTTGTTTTAGGTCTTCTTGTTTGAAGTAATTTTCTAATTACCAAAAAAGGATTATGTTAAAAAATTTAGAAGAATATGTTAAAATATTTAGAAGCGTAATTTCATTGTACATCACTATGCCGACTGTCATGGTTGTGGTTAAATCTTAAACCAAGTGTGGCTTGTAGGTATTCAAGGCATTGTTTGGGCTTTTGGTGGTATGATCTTTGCCCTTGTCTCTTGCCTTGCTTGTATCTTAGGTTAGTTCCCTGTTTCTCTATCTTCATTTTGTTTTTAACTTTATTTCTTACTATTGGTAGTTGTTTTTATTGCTTAACTAAGCGACTCTCGCTTTATTTTCCATTTTTCTAGGATTTTTCAAGTTAACTTGTTTATTTTTCTCTATATTTGTATTTTTTTAATTTTTGCATTACTAATTGTATTAGAGCGGGTCCCAGTCAGAAATATTTGAGAACACATGGCTCGGGTCATTACAAATGGTATAAGAGCTGGTAGGTAGGACTTAGGCCATGCGTGACGGACCGGGCTTCGAGCTCGGGTCATTACAAATGACTCGGATCATTACAAATGGTATCGAGTGGGTCCGGTCAAAAATATGTTGTAACACATAGCTCGGGTCATTATAAATAGTATCGAGTGGGTAGATGCATAATGGACCGGGCTTTGAGCTCAAGTCATTACTAATGACTCGAGTCATTACAAATGGTATCAGAGTGGGTCTCGGTCAGAAATATGTTGGAACACATGGCTTGGGTCATTACAAATGGTATCAAAGCTGGTAGATGTGGGACTTAGGCCATGCGTGACGGATCGGGCTTTGGGCTCGGGTCATTACAAATGACTCGTGTCATTATAAATGGTATGCGGGCGGGTCCAGTTATAAATATGTTGGAACACATGGCTCGGGTCATTACAAATGGTATCAAAACTGGTTGATGTAGGACATAGGCCTAGTTGACCTAGGTGCTTAGTGGCTACCACAAGCCACCCAAGCCATGTGTTCCATGGACTTTTAGATGACTTGTGGCAGGCTAACTTGACCCAAGTGCTTAGTGAGCCATGTATGACGGATCGGGCTTGAGCTCGGGTTATTACAAATGACTCGGGTCATTACCAATGGTATCAGAGCGGGTCCCGATCAAAAATATGTTGGAACACATGGCTCGGGTCATTAAAAATGACATTAAAGCGGGTCCTATCAAATATGTTGGAACATATGGCTCGGTCATTACAAATGATATCGGGCGGGAAGATGTGGGACTTAGACCTAGTTGACCCAGGTGTTTAGTGGGCCAGTGCGTAGGTTATGTATGACGGACGATATCAAAGTTGGTCTCAGTCCAAAATATGTTGGAACTTAGGCCTAGTTGACCCAGGTGCTTAAGGGGCCAGTGCGTGGGCTATGCGTGGCAGACCGGGCTTCGAGCTAGGGTCCTATTTGACCGAAGTGCTTAGTTAGCCATATGTGACGGCCCGGGCTTCGGGCTCGGGTCATTACAAATGGTATCAGAGTGGGTCCTCGTCAAAAATATGTTGGAACACATGGTTCGGGTCATTATAATGGTATCAGAACGGGTAGATGTGTGACTTAGGCCTAGTTGAGCCATGTGCTTAGTGGGCCGTGCGTGACGGACGATATCAGAGCGGGTCCCTGTCAAAAATGTGTTGAAACACATTGCCCGAGGTGCCAATCTTTTGGACTTAGGACCTCGGGTAGATATGAAACTAAGGCCTAGTTGACCCAGGTGCTTAGTGGGCCAATGCATGTGGTCATGCGTGGCAGACTCGGCTTCGGGCTTGGGTCATTACAAATACTGAAGCTTTTCATCATTTTTTGGGTGAGAGTACATGGAGAAGAACCAAATAGTTTAGACCTTAACACATAAACAGGGACTCTAGGCTTTTCAGTTTCATAAGTCCTAGGATGTTTCCCACATGCATGGACAAATATCAAATAAGTTAACCAAGCTCCTTACAACTCTATTCATTCAATTACAAATCAGGGATACAAACATGTTATATATTAAACCAAGCCCGATCCAACTAGAATTATTATTATCTAGACGTCAGTTAGTATTGTATTTCCTAATTACGTTAGGAATACGATTTATAAGTTCACAAGTTGATGTCAAATAGGATAAAGATTTATATGATTTTCCTAATAGGATTAAGATTTATAAAGACTATTATAAATAGATTAGTTGAGAGCCATATTGTAGGAGGATAAAATATTGTTGAAAAAATAGGGAGAGTCATAAGCAAAGCTATGACCTCCAAAAGTGATGGCCCAAATATTGTTTTGCATATGAGATAGTTTATTGAGAGAGTTTCCTCCTATTGATTGTGAGTTTTGGTTTGTTTAATTAAAGTGTAGTCCTCCTCCATATATTCAATTGTGTAATATTGTTAATAAATTGATTTGAGTGTTTTTGATTATTGGTTATCGTTATTCCGCTGCGTGGTTATTTTAGGTGTTAGGAATCATCTATTCCTACACGTTGGTATTGGTATCAGAGGAATTAATTAATTAAGTAATTTTATATTGTCTACATTTGGTATCAGAGCTAGAGGCTCAATCCTGGTTAATTGAGAAGTTAGATAAGAGCTTAAGGCTCGATCCTGATTGGTTGTGTTGAGAATATTGTTACTCAAGGTTGCGCTTTTGAAGTATTTGGTGAAAACCCGTTGATCAAATTAAGAGTTAACGAGTAATGGATAGAACATTTAACCATGTAACTATTTTTAGGAGTTTGATCACCTTTAGGTTATGGAAAATAGCATATAGGCCCGTTGGATGAGGAACAACAAATTTGGTGATGAGACTCAAGGGTGCACGGATTCAACATCAATTCAAGTTTCAATCGGTCCGATGACAAGAACTCGTGCAAAGAGAAACATAGATAAAGTGAGCAGATTGGTTTGAGAGGTTATGAGCCAAGAGAAGACACTAGAGCACGTGGAGAATGATTCATTGACTCAAGGGAGAAGCCTCAATGCCCTTCAAGGCCATTTCAATGATTTTGCAAAATGGGACTTCAATAAAACTATTGAAAGTTCGAGTGCCCGGCACTAGTAATGGTGCTAAGGCGTTTACGTCAATTTGATGGTTCGTTTCCAAATTAAGACGTGCTAAGGCACCCTGGTGCCTTAGCGCAAACCCTGCGCTAAGGTGCCTTTGTAGCGGCACTAAGGTGTTGCGCGGGGCCTTTTGCGCTGTTTGAGAAAGTTGATATTTTAGGGTTTTTATTATGGGATCATTTTCCTTAATGTTTTAGGGTTTCTTTAAATTTAATTTTCAACCTATTTAAAGGGTATGCTAGTATTAAAAACAGGGACACTATTCAGTATAATCAATTAATTTGTGAGGTTATTCTATTCTATATTGTTCTTTGAGAACTTTTCAAAATTATCGGGGTTTCTTGTGGTGTTCAATCTATTCGACTTATCAATTAGTTTTCCATCCCAATTGTGGTGTTATTCATTATATCGAGGTTCTTGTTCGCATCATCGGGTTGAGGTCATCTATACCAAGATTCGTGCTTGTGTTGATTCAACGGGTCGAGGTTCCATGTCCATTCAACTTTCTTGTTTATTGCACACTTGCTCAATTATCATTCCTAAAATAGTGTTCTCATAAAAAAATATAGAAACAAAAATAAAAAAAAAAATCTTCCATGGGCCAAGGCCCAACGAGAGAGAGAGAGGGAGAGAGAGAGAGATAGATAGAGAGAGAGAGAGAGAGAGAGAGTAGAAATTAAAGGTACAATAAATAGAAATAAAAAGGTTTGACCCTCTCAATATCATCTTTTTGTCACATTCGATTAAACATACTTGTTTATTCATTACCTATTTATATTAGAAATATCTTGTGTGTCCCTACTTTTGCAAGATAAATACACGAGTTCTCTCCTTTCTCTACCCCGACAAACACACACCCAACCTTACACAAATACTCCCTTTCGTCTAAAAAATAAAAATAAATCAAACTTTAAAAAATTATTATTTTACTTGTTTGTAACTTCTTTAAATTGTACTAAAAGGCATTTTTTAGAATGAAAACTAAGTTTTTCTTGGAAGAAAGTAAAATGGTGGGGCTATTTTTTTTTTTTTTTTTGTGACAAAAAATGTTTGGCCAGTCCCACCCATCCCCACTCTTCCATGAAGTTGTGTTACCATTTTATTACTTTGAAGTTTGAACCTTTTTATTGTCTAAAAAGACTAATATGCCATAATAAGTTAAGTAGTAAATCTTTTCATGACGCCGTAACTAAATTTATTAAAATAGGATAATCTTGTTAAAATACCACAATTAAATTGGTTAAAATCAGTTATTGTTAATCTTAGTATAAATATCATAAATTTAGCTAAGATATCATAAAGACAATTTTTTTGTTGAATACTAACATAATAAAAAGTCAATAAAGAAATGATAATTAATTAATCTTGATAATATCTTAAAGAACCGTTAGGTGTCGCACAGTATAAATCAAACCTTCTTTCAAGTTTCTTTCTCTGTACAAGTTTCGACCGTTAACTTCTCTGAGAAAGAAGGATCTGGCGGAGGCGAGAGACGATGATTTATCGTCGTGAACGCGAGCGCACTATCGGTTAACACCTCCGACTACGCGTTGGTGGTTCTAACTACGATCAGGTAACCGTCCGTTAAGTATTTGTTTCGTCCGGCTTCCGTATTTCGAAAATATTGTTTATTCGAATTATCGCTTGGAATTTTTGTTTCCTTCTCCTTTTGTTGATCACATGCCCTAATGTTGGTCGAGCTTTTATAATTTGAGAATGTGTTCATATTATTACCCTACAATTTACTCTTTATTTCTCGTTAAGGAGGGATTGGGATTCATAAATCTCAGTCAGTTTTCTCTCCTCTCTCTTTCTCTCTCTTGAGTTCCATTGTTTATAATTTTAATTTTATATATGACTCATAATTTCGGTTCATATTCGTACTCACATTTAACATTTTAGATTCAAATCTGGGTTATGTCTCACTTTTGTTCATATAATTTGGTAGATCTACTACCTTAATATAATGGGATAGCTATTAGCACTCCAATTTTGAACCAACTCACTCTAAGGCACATTGCACGGCGATGTACAAGTAGAATCTTGAGTGTTGTGGTTGAGAATTGGAGTGTCAATAGCCTCGCCTAATATAATCACCGTTCCGCCCTAAGCTTTTATTTTATTTTTGAAAAAGTCAAACATGTGTCTATGTCAAATTAATATTAAAACATACATCTGTTATATTTTAGTTGATGAAGTTTTCATTATTTAAAACTACATTAAAGACACTATGTATGTATGTTTATATATTTGGTCAAACTTTAATTAAGTTGGCCTAAAATAGTCAAAGAGACTATTTGCATGGAACCGGAGTGTGCAATAAGTTCAATTACTCCTGCCGTTCTACTCTAAGTGTCTACCTTCCGAAAGTCGATGTGTAGCTGTGATACAAGTTTATTATCTCCGCATTGATGATGATCATAAGTTAATGGCTGCTAGAGAAAAGTTGAGGTTTCTCCTTAGAGTCGTTGGTGAATTCGGTTTGCAGCTACGTATGCACCCACATTGTTTTTATAAAGGACTAAGTGTTAGGATTGCAAAGCTTGATTCAAATTATGTTTGCGTGGTACTATAGGATAATGGATGAAGTGACATTTGTAAGGGCTAAGGAGAGTTTACAAATGGATGCATCTATAACACGACTCTCGATGATGGTTTAGGAAGTTGATTGTGTGGTTGCTTTAGAACTAGAGTTTATGGGAAGCGGTAATGTTAATAGTAAAAAGAAAGGTGAGGGGTTCATGCCACTTAAAAGGTTAGTTACCACATCTAATTTTGGTGAGACTCAAGGAAAAAAAAAGATCCAAAAAGGGAATAATAGTTGTTGAGATTGATATACATTGTTGGGCTCCTCTAATATCTTCAAATTTTAAATGAGTTTGTAACTTATAATGGTACTAGAGTTCTAGTTTGGCAAGGTCTTAGGTTTAAGTTGTCCCATTGCATTTGTTTCTTGGAGTAATTTGAGTGCTGTAGAGTTAATTAAATTCTTTTAGAGGTCACCTGGTCTTTACGAGGAGTCTAAGAGGGAGTTTGTGCATAGTATTTGGGAAACTCCTCTCAAGGATTGGTTGTAAATCTTGTCTTTGGGAGTAAATCTTGTCTTGCAGGCTTTCGATGGTATCATTGTTACCTAGTGTACTTTGCTTTCTTTGAGATGCTTCATGGTCTAATTTCTTGTCCATTCTTGTAGATATAGGAATCGGTGAGGGATAGGTACTTCTATTTGTGGTGCTAATGGGCCTTGGATGCTCAACTTTTTGGATGAGCTCTTATTGTGGTAGGTATGCATGGGTCTCGATGGAAATGAAAATCCAAAGAAGGAAATATAAATGGAAGGAATGAGTTGAAACATTGTGGTTAAGGAGGTAGGGTTACCATGCGAGGCTGCTACATGGTTCTTAATCCTTGTATCATCGAGCTACCATGGGCTGGTTTACATCTTTTGTGGACGTGTTGTGCTTGAAAAGAATCTTTTGTGCTGAGCTCTTAGATGTGGTTGGTATGTGGTAATTAAAATTACAATGTATGAACACGAATTCTTATACATCAAAATGTCAAAGAAAGCTAAAAATAATTATGATCCGATGCCATGTAAGGCTCTAAATATACTGTGCCTGATGTCAAAGTCCCTGATGTCCCTGCTTAAAGCTTCAAATAATTACGAGCCCTTTTTTAATTATGAAAAACATTATATTACTGAGAAGAAATAAGTACAAGAGACGGACGAGAAGTCCATCAAAAGAAAGGCAAAATAAAGGAGAAAATTGAGAAAAGCAAGAGCAAAGAAACTCGAGAAATCAAGGCTCTCAATATTGTTGAATCACTGAAACGGGACTCTTCTAAAGCTGCCCCTCGCCAAGGCCCAAAAGAAGCCAAAGACACCACTCTATCCCAAAGCAGATGCCGAGATGTGGACTGATCCCTAACAATTCTTGAGTCTCTCTATCCATGTGCAACACATGATAGCAAACACCCCATACTCCCACAACATACTAGCATCCTTATCCCTGCCAAATAAGCAGAAGATGCAGAAACAGGACAAACCCAAGCTTCACCAACCACCCCAAGTAGCTTATTCCTAAGATGCCGAGCTCCATCACAGTGAAGAAAAATATGATTGTGCGACTCCCGCCTCCGTGTGGTTTCACATCAGATACCATTCCTGAGAAATCCTCGTATAAGGTCTAAGAGAGTATTTACGAGCCTATGTCAGTAAGGTTCTAAAGATGTGTGCTTACCAAAAGATTTATTGATAGTGTTAGATTTGTTAAGAGCCACAACAAGCGCTGGGACATTTTTTGCAATGGTGATTAATAGCATATTTAATTCATAAAACTTTAAAAACAAAATCCAGCAGAGTGCTCTTGACAAAAGGAGTAGGTATCTGAACAGGACTAAGCAACTGCAAGACTAAACCTTGTCAGCAAACCAAGATTCTCCGAGCAAGAATGGAAGAAAATTTACCAAGTAAGGGGTTGAGGGTGTAATTTATGAGCATATCAAAGTATTATTGGTTGGGAATTGAGGTAGTTATTTGTAGTCTTCTCCAAGCTTCTCTTTGGTTTGAAAGTAGTGAGGTTCCCTGCCCCCTAAGTTTTTGTTTTGGAAATCCTGGGGCTTTTTTTAAGTGGTACTCTTAAGTGACTTCGAGTATATTATATAGCTAGGGGGGCTTCATGTGATGAATAGCACGCATGTCATTGGCCGCTGCCCTATATTGGCCCTTTTTTTTACTGTCCCCCCACCCCCCTTCCAAAGAAAAAAAAGAAGAAAAACACACACAGAGACAAAAAGTATAATGAGGATTCACGACCATCAGTAATCCTAATAAAAAATAATGGATTGATCATTGACCTGAATATTTGTGATGGTCGGGGATGCAAGTTTTTAGGTTCGAAGATGAAACAATAAGCTTGTATCTGCAATATTTGGAAAGCAAAGATGCAATTAGTTGAGCCCATTAAAATTCCAAAACATCTGCTGTAACATCCCATAAGAAAATCCACTCCAAGAAACAAATTATACTAATGCATTGAAGACAGAGTGAGTTGAGCTCTATCAACAGAATACTTTACTATGCCAATTATAACGTATCTGACACACATCAGTCACCAAACTTCAAACATTAACTCGTAAAGTTAGCTAGTGATAATTTTTGGTGCAGGGAATATTCAAGACAGCAATACATATACATATTTAAGAGCAGAACATTTAATCAGTAGAAGAGCCTTATCTCTGAGTCATGCTATAGACATAGAAGTATGCTAAGTTGTACACCTACTTGATGCTCTCAAACAATCAAAAAATCAGCATAGTGAGTGAAGAGCGCCCATCTCCAGCAGATACCTTTTCATAGAAAAAGAATCCCATCTCAGTAAACTTTTGCAATTCTCTCTGTATATTCCATAAGACACTCTCCTCAAAACATGAATTCCAGCTTAAGAGTAAAAGCCAGCAGACCTATCCAAATCTTGGGATGGATTCTTTTAAAGGAGCTTGAAGTAAGTTACCTTGGTTCCTTTGTCGACAAGCCATGTTCAAAATAAGCTTTGTTTTTAGTCTTGAGATGCTAAATCCGAGTTCAAGCTGCATTCATTCTCTAACAAGCTTTAAAATGCACTTACGCTTGGCATGTTTACCTTCTATTTCAACCAAAACAAAAGCAAAACAAACTAATGTAAAGATCTTATCATTTTACTTTTAGCTTCATAAATCATGACTAAAGAGTTCCTTATTTCTACAAAGATTCTACAATGTAAAGTCTTGCAGGTCCACATTTGCCACATGATGAAAGAACTTTGTGTCACACCTCCTAAGCTCTCCCTTCCCAGCGCCTTATGGAAAATTACTCCACCTTCAACTCTTCCAAATTTATTACCCTCTCCGTCCAAAATAAGTGTCCCATATTCCATTTTGGGACGTCCCAAAATAAGTGTTCCATTTCCGAGTTTCGAGAAAGATTCTTTAAGGAAATTGTCTATAATACCCTTGATTGTGAGATGAAAAAGAGGGTCCCATTGATTTGACACCACTAAGAGATACTTTGAGGGTATTAAAGGAAAATTCCATACCATATGCTACATATTCTTCATCATTTCCCCTCATAACTTGAGATGTATCCTTGTGAGCATCATTAGTCTTTGGACAACCATCAACCATGATTCCTCCCCACCTACTTCATCAATCTTATAAGAATCCTACCCAATTGAACAGTCGCCACGGCGGAGCACACGACAAAATGGTCTAGTCTTCCTTTCGCGTATAACAATGACTATATTCCATCCCGCCATACACGAGTTTATACGACACAACATCGATGAGATTGATGCGGGCCCGGGGTGATTCATCAAGAGCAAATCCAACATGCTAATGTTTTTCGAGTGAAGCTTTTGGAAATTTCTATATTCACCAATTAAACTATTTATTATGTAGGTCAGGTATGCGTATCGGTGATTGTATAAAATGGTATTAGAATATTTTCGTAGAAACTTTACGGTTGAGTGATCGACTATATCATGTTCTTTGATAATTGGTATGCGACCTTAGAAATATTGTCAATTTTAAGGCTCGGTTCACTTGGTTAGTTTCAAGAGGACTAGTGTCGTAATACTCGTATTGTAGATGTTTTCCCATTTGTAAATTTAGATATAATTAATGGTAGAGATTGTCACGTTCAAGGTTGGGGTTTTGTGAAAATAAAGAAGCTACTATTTGTCGAGCTTAAAGCTTGGAACAAGGATGCACTTCACGATATTATTGGAAAGAGTGATGTTCTTTAAAGAGTGATGAGATAGATGGTACGAAGCAAGATGGGATTTTCTTTGAGGTTGAGATTGATAGGAGAGCTTTTCTTAGGAATGTGTTTGAAGAGCATATGACTATTGATGATGAGTTGGAGATATGTTTCAATATTAAATAGACCAAGGAAAGGGATGTACGAGTGATATTTTGTACCATGCTAAGAATCAAGGAAATACAATAATAGAAGTCTGATACGGACATTTCTTAATCTCTCTTGCAAGGACAACAAGGAAAGATATGATATGGTCTAGATTGGGCAATTACTAGTTTTAACCGTGGTAGATTGGAAAGACCATTCTTGAAGGAAGAAATCAAAGATGTTAAGGATAACATGATGATAGTCTTTGTTGACTTTCATGTTAATGGGTGGTTATTAAAATTTCAATTGCCACTTTCCTAGCTCATGTTTTTAAGAATGATAAATAGGTTGGATTTAGGGACATTAGACCTATAAGCCTTTTCATGAACACGTGTTATGTTCTTTGAAAGAAATTATGTGAGGTCCTGGGGAGACAATTTATGTGTCTTATAGTGCATATTTGGTAGACACTTGGATCTTGGATTCAGTCCTTGTGGCTAAGTAGCTAGTAGACGACTTGAATTATAGATTTAGGAAGAATTTGGCACTTAATTTGGACTTTGAGAATTTGTTTGATAAGTCAACTCTAACATTTTCTATATTTTACGATGGTCCTAAAGGTTTTGGTTCTAGATGAAGAAAGTGGAATTAGGTTTTATTTTTAATAAGCGCACAATGGAGCTTCAATCTTGGTTCATTTCCTTGGAGGGTTTAAGGTCGAGGAACCATTGTGCCCTTTACTTTTCTTGTAGTAGGCAATGTGTGTAGCGGGATCATCTCGTGGGGTGAGGAGGCTTGTTTGGCGAGAGGTTTGTGTTCTTGGTTATTTTTGTCTCATTTTCAATTTGCGAGATAATACTAATTTGTTTAACTTTTCGGCATTTCTTGTTTCGAGAATATGTTGATTTTATTTCATATTTTGGGTGTTTTACGGTCTTAAAGGTTAATTTGTCTAAGAATGGACTATCGGGGTTTAATTTGGACTTAGAGACTTAAAAGGATGACCGAGATTTGCATTACAATAATTGAAGATTGGGAGGCTTGCTTGTGTTGTTTGTAGGTGATATTTGATTGAATGAATCTCATATTCCTTAAATATATCATGTCTACTCTAGGAAAGACTATTTGGATGTCTAGAGTTGGGTCGAGGTTTCTCCGTAGAGTCATTGGTGGGTTTGGTGTTAGTGCGGCTACATATGCACTTTCATTTCAATTGTTAGAATTGTAAAGCTTGATTAAGTTTATGTTTACGTGGTGCTATTGAGGGATAATGGACGAAGTGACATTTGTGAGGTGAGTTTACAAATGAATGCATGTATAACACGTCTATGTGATGATGGATTAGGAAGTTGATTGTGTGGTTGCTTTAGAACTAGAATTTATGGGAAGGGGTCACTCCTAATTTAATAGTAAAAGAAAGGTAACGAGTGCTTAACGTTAATAGTAAAAAGAAAGTTAAGGAGTTCATGCAACGAAAAGGTTAGTTATCACTTCTAATTTTGGTGAGATTCAAGGAAAAAGTTCCAAAAAGGGAATAATAGTTGTTAAGCTTGGTATACATTGTTGGGTCCTCTTATAGCTTAAATTTTGGATGAGTTGGTAACTTATGATGGTAGTAGAGCTCTAGTTTGGCAAGGTGTTGGGTTTAAGTCATCCCATTGCATTTGTTTCTTGTAGTATTTCGAGTGTTGTTAGTGTGCACATCTCGTACACCTATTTTGTTTGTGATTCCTAAGGGCAACATTTTCTCTCCACGTGTGAGGTGTTCACTATTTAGGGAGTGTTGACTTGATACATTGTTGGCCTCTAAATGCTTTAGCTATTAGATGAGTTGGTTAATTACAATTAATGAAAGTAATTAGTTAGCATTGTGGTCAAGGCAGTAGATATGGGCATTGGTGAGGGATAGTTACTTTTTTTTGGGGCGCCATTAGGCCATCCTTTTTGGGATGCGCCCTTTATATATGGCGGATATGCGTAGGTCCCCGATTGAAAATGGAAATTCAAAGAAAGAAATATTAATGAAAGTAATCGGTTCGAACATTGTAATTAAGGAGGTTGGGTTAACAAGGGAAAGGTTAAGAGGGAACGTGTGATATGTTGATCCATGGTATTTTGGAAACTCATGATGCCTTAGGGTTAGTAGTTCATTTGGACGATCTAAGAGAAAGGGATCTAGCATCGTCGTATCCCTAGATCAAATGATGGTAGAAAAAATAGGTAATCCTTTGAAAGAGTTGTCCAACTTTGAGACTTAAGAAGGGTGTGAGTGATTTGCAAAACAATGAGAAAATGGCGAGGCTTGCTCATGTTAGGTAATATTTGTTTTCTTTGATGAAAGGATTGTATATCTTCAACATATATGTATAGTGTCTACTCTAAGAGAGACCAACTAGAATTCAAAGAATGAATTGCGAGATGTGCGTGATCAAAAGGTTTGATAGGATAAAATGGTTTTTTTGGAGGTGTAAGGTTCGTCTTAAAGATGGTAGGGTAACTTAAAATTGTTTTGGAAGATAGATATCAAGTGTTGCATCCTATAATGGGGGCTTTCAAAAATTAGTTAATGCAATAAGTAGATAGATTGAATTGGTGTAGTGAGGGACAAGGTGATAGCATCTTAATGTTGATGTATTGTATACTATCTATGGAACTTTAGGCAGTATATCTCTTATGAAGCTGATGCTACGGTACATGTTTTCATCTCATCATTGATGATGATCGCAAGTTAGATGCATCCAGTGTATGGTTGATGTTTCTGTGCAGAGCCAATGTGATCTCGGCGTTAGTGCGGCTACGTATATGCACTCACATTGTTTTTATAAACGGCTAATTGCTAGAATTGCAAAGCTTGATTCTCTTTATGTTTACATGGTGCTATAGAGGGTAAATGGACGAAGTGAGATCTGCATGGGAGTTCACAAATGGATACATGTATAACACAACTCGCTCATGATAATTTTAGGAAGTTGATTATGTGGTTATTTTAGAAATGGACTTGAAGTTCTTTTGTCTTCAACACATGCCAAGAAGAAATGTATAACACAACTCGCTCATGATAATTTTAGGATGTTGATTATGTGGTTATTTTAGAAATGGACTTGAAGTTCTTTTGTCTTCAACACATGCCAAGAAGAAATGTATTTTGCCAAGGGAGGTTTTAATCCTTAAGCACTAAGGGGTAGTTTAAAGATTGGGATCCTTGGCTTGTTGTATAATGATGAATTCGGGATGGCGAATCTCATTTGGGGAAACTTTCTGAGTAGAAGTTGCTCTAATGTTAATAGTAAAAAGAAAGGTAAAGGGGTGCCTAACATTACTTGAGAAAATTGTTGAGTTTGATATATTGCCTATCTAACAACTTAAGTTTTAGATTAGTTGGTAGCTATGGTTTGGCAAT